>JANHFO010001306.1:34838-47031 GCA_032468095.1 Pareas carinatus | reverse complement strand
TGATGATGATGATGATGATGATGATGATGATGATGATGATGATGATGATGATGATGATGATGATGATGATGATAGTATTCATTCATCCTTTTATGGAAAGGATAATATTATATATTAAGGGGCAAGCACTGAATTGCCTAAGCAAATTCTATGACTAAGTCAAAATATAAAAAATAAAAACATTATACAAGACTAATATTCAAAGCATGATTGTTAATTTCCTTTCAGGTCATTCACATTACCAGACGCATACAGACTACAAAAATAAACTTTTATACATCCTGGTTCAATTATTTCTACAGAACCTTTGCACAGATTTGTTATTTTAAAAAAGAAGAAATTCAGATCAGTGATTTGAAACCATGTTTCTCAATCCTCCAGACAGAATGATCAAATCTTCAGTTTTTTTAAGACACAAGACAGTGTGCTCCACATTGACTTCTAACCTACTATAATTACGTAATTGAGAGAGCCTTGTGAAAGATATAGACACAAGATTCTGACCTACTAAAAATTCCATGGAATCTTTTATTCATGGATGTTTCTTGCTCATATTCTGCAACTGCTTCTTCCTCTGCTAATATCTTGATTGTATTGAACACATTTTTGTTATACTTACAAACCGCATAGCCTGAGGGCTTCATCTACACTCTACAATTAACAAGCCATCCATTAAAGAAATCAGGAAGCAGACCATTAGAAAGTGGAATGTCTCTATGATTTTGTTTTGTTTCATTTATTTTGGGATTTAGGAAAATGTATTTTTGTGAACATCCTAGATTAATAGTAACCTAAAACCATTAAGTGAGAATAATTAATATAAATCAAACGTGCCCAAGTTAAGACAAATTAAAGAGCAAGTAAGATGAGATGAAGCAACATGTCTATAATCAGGCACATGACAGAAGAGAACAATGTGAAAGCATTTCCTGCATGTAGTCATTCTGAGTAAGGAGTATAGGCTCAATTTAGTATCCTGTTAAATAAATCCTGTATTTGTTAATGGTTGAGCTATCATTCATTGTTCTATAACAAAGAATGTGTCTCATGTTTAGGAAAAGCAACTTAACTATATTCCCATTGTTAAATTTCAGCAGTATTTTTTAAGGCTACATTTTTTCTAAAATAATTGTGTTATAATCTCTAATAGATTTGCACTAACAATAGTATGCATTTGATCTTATTCCCAGGTTTACTGTTCAGATAGGGGCGCAAAGGCTCAGCAGTTAAGACACTGGGCTTGTCAGCTGGAAAGTTGACAGTCTCGGTTTCATATTCGAGCACCATACAATGGGGTGAGCTCTTGATCCTTCACCAGCTCCTACGCACCTAGCAGTTTGAAAGTATGCAAATGTGAGTAAGTAAATAGGTACCACTTTGGTGGGAAGGTAACAGCATTCTGTCACCTTGGCATATATTTATGCTGACCATATGACCATGGAATTGTCTTCGGAAAATGCTGGTTCCCTCCACTAAGAAACGGAGATCAGCACTGCCCCTCAGAGTCAGACACGACTGGACAAGGAAAATCTCTACATTTGCCTTTACTGTTCAGATTGAATTTCATGAGGAAATTCAGTGGTCCTAACCTCTCATAAAACTAACATATCATCTAGTTCAGAGGTCTCCATGCTGGCTGAGGAATTCTGGGAGTTGAAGTCCACAAACCTTAAAGGGACCAAGGTTGGAGACTTCTGATCTAGTATGTGCATTTTTGGTATAGTATAAACTGTAAACCCACCCACTATAAATTAGTATTATATACAAAATCAATCTGATTCAACATTCAGCTAGAATTAAATCTTATTCTTCTGTTCAAAAATCATAGAATCACAGACCTAAAAGGAGATAATTAGGTCAACAACTCTCCGCTTATTATATATTGCTTAATGTACGGTTTACATGTGAATTCTGCTATTGGGGGCACAAAATGCTAGACTTTTTATATGAAAAATCTTATTCTTGGCTTATCTGTATTTTTCTGCCTTGGAAATATGTCAAAGGGGCTATAAGGGAAAAAAGAGGGGAGATATTTCTTCTCTGTCTGATTTTTGAACATTAAAAAAAGCTTCATATAGGTGCTAAACCTATATTGGACTGTCAACAGTCTTTATAGAATTAATATAATACCTGCAATCAATTAATAAAAATCTCTCTGGAAAATTTTGCATTCAAAATCAGCTGATTATTTCTCAACACTGAAGATCCAAGCTTAGGAGCCTTGGGAAGATATTATTCATTCATTCAGTCATTTTCTTTCTTAATCCTTTTTCTTCCATGAGGCAGTTCTTTCCTTGATATGATATATGGATTCATCACTGAAGATCAGCATATCAGCAAAGTGAGGTAATGTGAAACATGCCTAATTTTCCAAGAAATTATTTTGGCTTTCCTATATGGCTGAAAAGAATATACAGTATATACACAAGAACATCCCCATAGTCTACGTATAATTCTTACTCTTTACTAATGTGGTTCTGCAAACGCAGGAACATCTAATATTGGAAAGCTGGCACATGATTGTTAGTCTCCAGGGCAATGGAAACAAAAACGACCCAATATCTTACAATGTCAGCATTTATTTACTCAGTAGAAAAAGGGGAAAAAGATTTGAATGATCTGTTCAAATTACTGGAATACAACGTCTTAAAATTACAAGAGTAACATGGCATATCCACAACAGATTCATCTAAAAACCTGAATAAAGCAGTACATTTTTATCTGGCAAAAAAACCCGCATAAGGCTTAGAAACCCGTGAATCTGAATTGAAAGTCAGTTCATGTCCTTCTCAAGTAGCTGCACAGAAAAACCTTGCCAAATACAGATGAACAAGATCATGCGACCCTTAAAGCGTAAAAATCAGGTTGATATTGTAGTGAGAAATTAATATATATTAATCACCTATACATATATTAATCACCTAAATCTTACCTGATTTTCTACATTACCACAAGCATCTTAAACTTGGCTTCATCACAAATTGACAGCCTATGTAGCTTCTTCTGAACTGAAAAAGTCTTCATGGATTGTCCCACTCCTTCAACAACCTACCTATGGCATTGTAACTTTCAGGACAGCTTCAAAGACAACCTCATATTACAAAATGAAGAACTAGATTGTCAGACCGTTTGGGGTAACAGTTACGGAAACTGGGTTAGAAACCAAAATATTGAGTTCTAGTCCTGCCTTGGCACAAAGCCAGCTGGGTCGCTTTGGGTCAATCATTCTCTCTTAGCCCTAATAAGATGACAAGAGCAAACCATGTCTAAATAATGTTGCCCATGAACTACTTGCCTGTGTAGTTACCGTGAGTTAAGACTGAGCTGAAGTATTCAATTGGTAAGTGATTTCAGTAACATAATTATTGATATTATAAAAGACAAAGATATAGTCATACACCATGGAATAAGAACATCAGGAATGTGTGCCATTCCATTGAAAATTGTGGATCTCTTCTCTAAAGCATGAAAATTCTTAGTTAATTCTGGGTCAGAACTCTAATAGTTGCAGGCCAGTACAAGAACTTGTCTGTATCCTCCAAATAATAAAAGGGCCACAAGATTGTAAAAGGGAAGCCGAAGAGCAAATTGGAGAGATGATTAGAAATTAGTGAAGGCTGAAAGCTATTGTTTTATGATGTAGACTAACTCAGTAGCTCTAATTCTCAGTTTACATTCTAAAGTGTATGTTCCAAGGAAGTAGGTTCTATTGGATTACTTTCAAGTAAATATGCAGCACACAATAATGCCTTTATGTTTTTTATTAAGTACAGATAGTTCTCGACTTACGATTGAGCTCAAAATTTATGTTGCTAAGTGAGACAGTTGCTAAGCTGCTTCCAACAACTTCCTCCTACTAGTTTCATATACATAAATTACAAAAGGGACACACGCGACCCTAATTAAGCAATGACCTAGATTCAGTCTGGAGACCAAAACATAGCGAACTCCAAAAAAAGACAAAATGTCTTCATCACAAACTCTGCCACCATTTGACTCAACCAAAGAGCAATGGGACACATTTATGATTCATTTCAAATTTTTATAGATGCACCGGACTTAACGGATCTCTCAGAAAAAAAGGGAAAAGGCAATTTTTTAAAGCAACTGCGGCCACGAGGTTTTCGACACTGCAAAGACCATCGCTGAGTCGGGCACGCTGCAAGAAATGCCATGGAAGGACCTGATGGAAAAGCTACAGGGGCACTATGCACCAGCACCATCAATGTACGTGAGGAGAAACGAATTCCGCCATTGCCTGCAGAAAGAGGGGGAGTCTTTCAAACAATATTTAGCCGCATTAAGGAAAGCCTCTGCACACTGCCAGTTCGCTAATTTAGATGAGGACATAAAACTCCAACAGAGGCTACTTGCCAATAAAAAACTAACATTCCAAATTGCAGGAGACGAAGCTGTGACAACTGAATCGTCGTCCAGAGCAGCAGACTCCCTATTGCTGGAATCCCAGCTTCCAACAGAACAGGGGGGTTCTGTGCACCAAGCAGGACTGCACGATCCCGATGAGGACACCAGTGACAGCAATGGGGAAATCAAGATCTTCCTAGTCACCAAACAACCAGGAAACCAGACCAGAAGTTATAGAAACTGTGGGGGAAATCACACCAGAGCAGCCTGCAGGTTCAAAGAAGCATTTTGCTGACGTTGCGGGAAGAAGGGACACTTGGCATGCAGATGCAGGGCACCATTCCCTATAACACCAGCACAGCAGCAAGACAACACAAAAACAGCCCCACAGAAGCTAGCTAGGAACAAGCGACAGGCAGGGAAGCCCCAGTCTACCAGAAGCTTTTCCGACACATTCAAAATACAAAAAGATGCTACAAACCCCAAGAAAAACAAAAAGATACAAACAGAAGTACAACTTTTGGGGGGAAAGTACAAAATAGAAGTTGACTCAGATTCTAAGATAACAATCATTTCTTGGTCCAGAATAAAACAAATTTGCCCAGAGTTCACAAGAAACAACTACAGCCACAGTCCTTAAAATTAATGGATTACCAAGGGAACAAGATTTCTGTCTTGGGGAGAGCAACCATTTCTGTTGCCTACAAGGGATTTAATGGGGACCTACAGCTAACCATTGTGGGGGGTCAATTACCGACCTTGTTGGGGTTGGAGTGGTTTGAACTTTTAGGACTTCAAGTGACTGAAGTGAACAACATACCCAAGCAGTCCTGGAGTGAAGACCTGATCAAGGACTTTAAGAATGTATTTCAAGACTCTTTTGGTAAGTACCGGGGCACCCACATCTTAATAACCCCCCCCAAGTAGCTCCTATTAGACCTAAGGCCAGGAGGGTCCCATTTGTTCTCAAGCCAAAATTAGATGCAGAATTGGACAAGCTGATCAGGCAGGGTGTGTTAGTCCCTACTGATCATGCAAAATGAGAAACCCTCATAGTCACACCAGTAAATGGAGATGGTTCAGTACGGATTTGTTACAAATGCACACTGAACAAAGCCCTCCAACAGAGTGTATATCCAGTGCCCATGATACAGCATTTATTACATTCCCTAGGACCAAATTAGACCTGGCCCAGGCCTACCAGCAGTTGCCAGTAGATGGTGCCGCAGCTGAGTCCCAAACCATTGTGACTCACAGGGGGGCTTTTATATGTACATGCCTGCAATTTTGCATCAGCATCACCCCAGGAATTTTCCAGAGTGTGATGGAATGACTTCTGTATAAAATTCCTGAGGTGATTCCCTATTTTGATGATGTCTTAATAACTGCAAAAGACAGAGAGCAACTGGACTCCAGGTTAAGAGCAGTGCTTGGGAAGTTCAGGGAATCAGGGCTCAAACTAAAGAGCAGCAAATGTTGAATTGGGGTGTCCCAGGTAGAATTCCTGGGTTACAAAATTGACAGGAAGGGTATTCACCCGACCCAGGACAAGGTGCTGGCAATTAAAAATGCACCTACACCAAGTAACAAACCTGAACTACAAGCCTTTTTAGGGCTGCTAAACTTTTATAGTTTTTTATAGTTTTTGAAACACAAGGCTACTATCACTGTGCCACTGCACAAACTATTATCTAAAAATTCTAGATGGACATAACTGTACACAAAACTGATGTAAAGGTGCCATACATTAAAATATAGTAGCATATATACTTTCCAATCAGAGATTTTACATAGTTATCTATCTTTCTCTCCCTCCCTATGTCCTAGACAAAAGTGTTAATTATTTCTCCCCCTAATGAATTCTGAAAGAAAGAAAAACCATGAGGAAATCAATGGGAAAAAGTATTTTTCACTACCACTTTAATTATTATGTGATTTATATATGTTCTTAAGGCTAATAGCTCATTCATAACTGATTCTCAGCAGCAATGTATTTCAGATCAATGGTAGCTTAGGAAAAGGTTTTCAACAATCGATTTATAAGACCTTTGACCAAGATTGTTTCCAAAAAAACTAGGGAAAGTCATGAAGATTTAATTAGTCAAAAATAAACCAAGTAAACTAATAAACTTTTCCCCCGTCTTTTTTCAAATGCATTGAAAGCCATTATTCTGCAATGTTTTCTATATTGACTAATAAAATCACTTGGAAAAAAAACCTGTAGGTTGATCTATTAAAAGAGAGAAGCCTCTTTAAAAGTTGAACTTTCTGCTCTCATTTAAAATGTGTTTATTTAAGTTTCTAATCCACACATTTGCAATAATTATGATTATCTTGTTTTAGGCATTTCTAGACATTATTATACTAACTTCGAGTGATTTGATACCATTATCTTTTCTTGTTTTCCACAAGAGGGTTTTACACCGCTTTAAAGTCAGCTCTAGACGTGTACATTTGTACCATATCCATTGAAATGAAGAATTTAGGTAGCCTTTTCCTGGATCTATATTGGTCTATATTGAAATAAAATCAAACCTGATTTCTTTTAAACAACAGTAAAGGTCTTGGTGGAAATTTTCTGGTGTCCAAGAAGTCTTGCCTCATCCTATCTCTGAAACTCAAATCAATTTTTTTCGTCCTCACCCCCTAAAGTTTAGTTCCTAGTCCTCGAATATTCATCTTCCCTTCTCTTTCAGCCCAGCCACTACATGATGGCTGTAGCAATTGGGGGGAGGGGGAGAAGCATCAGTTGTAAAATATGTCAACATGTTGTTAATCTGCCGTCATGGTTTACAATGGATTTTATACTGTACAATGAAGTGATCATAGCTGAACGCATTTTATTAATTATACAGATTCCTCACCAAATCAGAGAAATATAGACAATTTAGCTGGTGTACTAAAAATGGGAAGGAAGGGAGAAAAGTTCCAGTTTATTCCATCTCCTTCCTTTCTGGGTAGTGTAGAGTTAGGGTTTTTCAACTTTTTCACATTGTGCCGCTTTTAGGTCACAGCAATATTTGAGTAGCACCAGATAAAAAAAAACAACCAAAAAACCAAGTGATCCCTCTGCTTATCTTGACAGGATCCTCTCCTTTACTATCCGCCCCCCTCTCTCAGGCTTGCCCCACATAACATTCTCTTCTCCTCCCTCTTTTCCCCTTGTCTTTTTTTTCTCGCCCTCTCCTGTCAAAACTGTCTCTTTTTATAACCCATCCTCCCCCCCTCCTTTTCTCTTCTGGATGCACCACTCTCACCTGGCTCTCTCACCCCAAGGAAGTTGCCAGAGCAACATAGCTAGCCGACTTCGCCCCAGGTGTGAGCAGCACTGTCACTTCTTCTGAAGCTAGACAAGGTGGACGTCATGTACCACCATCGCAGCCTAGCAGAGCCAGCCTCTGCCTTATCTTTTCAGTCCTGGAGTGAGGGACAGACCCAAAGGTCCAGCCTTCCCCCTCGCCCCATCCCCCTCTCCAGCCATAGGGCATGACAGCCTTTATTGTGCACCTATCCTTGGCCTTGCTGAGGTGGAATGAGTGATCTTTGATAGGCAACCGCGATGCCTTGCCAGGATACACATTGCCCCCAGTGTAGTAGTGGCATTTCTCATTGCCATAGCCAAAGCCCTGGGCAGCCTGAGTGGCCCCTGGCTCCATCATGGCTGCCAACACCAGCAAAATCATGGAGCAGATTGCTAATGGTTCCGACGCAACTCTCAATCACCAGCGCTTCCTGCTCATCCTTGCTGCCTTCTGGCTTTTGTTTGCCAGCCCGCTGCTAGACTATGATGGTGGTACCCGAAGTTCACCTTGTGAACTTGGCTACAGTTGATTGGCACTGCCGAAAGAGCTGTAGACAGTGCTGATCAGCTGTAGTCATGGGTGCCAATTCTGTGTGCCAGTGCATGGACAACATCGCAATCCAGCTAGCCAACTTCACCTCAGTTGTGTGCAGTGCTGCTTCTGAAGCTTGACAAAGTGGTTTTCGCATACCACCTGCCAGGTGGTACATGACAACGTACCATGGGTTGAAAAGCCCTGGTGTAGAGATAAGCATTTTTTCTACTCCAATCAGATAATGTAATAGTATGTGGGGATGACCTTGAAAGACAGGAGGAAGATCTGCAATCTAGACAATGGTAACAAAATCTAAGTTCAAAGTAGGAGGGTAGCAAGAGTGTCTGAGAATGGAGCTTCCCTAGTTTTGGGAAGAGTAGAATGAGGATGGAAGGAATACTTTCAGACTTGCAAGATTCAATTGTAACTTTACAATAAAGATAGAACTAACACTCCTGGGTGTTTTTCTTGTCTGGACTACCTCACAAGGCTGACAGATAAACTATTGAATTACGTTTTTATTCTCTACTATTAGTTGACTGGAGCACTGCTTAGATCATGGTGCTTTCAGCCCTCCATATAAAAGTTTGGGGAAGCAGGGAGATGGAAGCGAATGGAAGGTTCTTAAATCATTTCCCTGCTGGCAGTTTGGTTATCTTTGTTCCTTTATCATCTATCATCAAAAATGGATAGAGGTATGTAACAAAGCATTTTGAAAGTGTTATCAATGTTTAATGTTGATGATCAGACACTGGACATTCATTTAACAGGTCTTCCATAAATATTTGCTTTAGGAACAGTGTTTTATTCTACTACAACTTTTTTCCTTCTGAATTTAATGTATGTTAACATATGAAATCACAAAGTAAAAAAAAAAAGAATTCACCTGTATGGATATTGAATCTAATGGCATTTTTATCCAGCACACTCACAATATGTGGACTATTCATTTAATGTAAGTCTGCAGCCTATTAGTCTCAGAATACAGTAAAAGAAATACTGCCAAGAAGCTGTCTGATAGAGTTCAAGGAAGTTTAATAGTTGTGCAGAATACAAGATGCTAAGGTTGTTGCTTTTACCATCACATTGATACTCCATGAGCAATCAGAAGTCACATTTTTCAAACATATTTTGACGATATGCAGAAATCCTTACTTATAACCTCAGCACTTCATGATTTGCAGCATTTTTAGAAACAGTAGTTCACCCAGTTCACCCCTTGATGTCTTTCAGATCATGTGTGATTATGCCTCTGATAGATCATCTTTAGTCCTTTCTGAGGATAATCAGTGGAAAGCTAAGTAGCATCTGCTCCCCCACCCAATTCGTTTTTCAACATTTTTCTGGATGGAACCTGTTAAGTACCCAGAGGCTAATAATATGAATTCTTTACATACGGAATTTTGTATAGGAGAAACCGCACATGTAACAAAATCCTGTTAGAGTTCAGAAACAGGGTAGCATTGTCTCTTCTACTTTAACTGGAGAATTGCCGTTCTAATTGAAGTGAATATACAGTATAACATTCAGGGCTGAACTGTGGGATCATTGGTGCTTTCTGATGTGTATACGTGATATGAAGTTGAGTAATGTCTGCAAGCAACAAATTAACTCACAGTATACCAGGGATGCCATACTTGTCTGTTCCCCAATTACTAAAACCTCAAAATTTTAACCTTAAACTGTTTACCGAGGACCTCACTCCATTCCTAGGAGGTCTGTAAGGGGGCGGGCATAAGTACTGTTCCAATTTGTTCGTACTTACTTATTATGCATATGTTTATAACTGTTTATACCTATGTTTATATGGTATGTTTATACCTATACTTGTTTTCTCAAAACATGCTTGACTAAATAAAAATAAATAAAATAGGTGGAATTGTGTATTACCTAACTATACTTATACCACATAAACTTAAAAAATGTCATTTTAATTGAAGGTATATAGATAAAAATCACCTAACCATGCTTTATGACACTGGTTTTTTTACCCTTTAATAATGGATTCGTGCAGCAGGCTTTTGAATCTTGGACTCACAAGTATAGGTCCCCTTTTGTTGTCCCCCTTTTCATGTTCCAATGAAGTAAATGTACAAGCAGTGTTACGTGCAAGCAAAGCATAACGCCCGTGGCCCTCCAGAGGTTGTTTTCACGACATATCCCATCTCCCTTGACCAATGTAGCCCCTGGAAAGATCTCAGGTCCTCAACCTAAGCCCTCTGGGAATTTCCCACAACGGTCTATGGCTCGTGTGAATGCTGTTCCGGGTCACGAAGACATAAAAGTTTTGGAAAGGGGGGGGGGAGAAAGAAAACGCCCCCCTCCTCCCGTTACAAAGCAATTAAACTTTTCGAATTAAAGAGAAGGGGGCAAAGGCACTCCGTGACTCATCCGGGAGAAACCCAGCCGGAGACGCCAACAGAAAAGGTTTATCCAAGTCAGGCCGGCGCGATGACGACAGGACATGTACAGGGGATGGTCACGTGCCGGACCGCTCCTGCACCGCGTCTTCCGCGTCTCCAGCGCCCCCTGGAGACTCCCGCGCCGCATCGCGCCCAGCCGCTCGGCTCTTTCAAAGCAGCTGTTGTTCAGCCAGCCCGGGGTTGTCATGTCGGAAAATCCCTCGCCGCCCGGTGGAAATCCCCGCTCAGGAACTGTCCTCCTAGTAAAACGGAAGAAATAACAGATAGCCTGGCAGACCCGGGATCTCTTTGCGACTCTTGGCAAGCCGGTGACGGAGAGCAAGCTTCGTGGAAGCCCTAAGGCGCCCAAGGACGGGACTGGGATTCATGGCTCCCCCAGATTGCATCGCCCAACGCCTGACTCGCTCCTATTGAGGAGGATTAGTAATAGTAGACTGCGGGGTCTTTCTTTCCTCCGAGCCGCCCGGGTAAGTCCTGTGCCCGGGTCCGATCCTGCCAAGCTGCATCGCACGCAGTTTGGTCGGAGA
Source organism: Pareas carinatus (assembly GCA_032468095.1). Classification (NCBI taxonomy): domain Eukaryota; kingdom Metazoa; phylum Chordata; class Lepidosauria; order Squamata; family Pareidae; genus Pareas; species Pareas carinatus. Next base: position 35,880 of record JANHFO010001306.1, on the reverse strand, counting down.
GGAGCAGAGGGAGAGGTGGTTCCGGCCAGGGGGCTGCACAACAGCGCATTATTAAAATTATTAACACGATTACAATGTAATAATGATAATAACAATGCTCGGTTAAGGGCTTGATGGGTAAACAAAAATGCCGAATCCAGTCTGAACATCTGGCAGACTGCGATAAACGACAATAATAATAATAATAATAATAATGCATAACTACTGGGTGCTGGTATGGAGTTGGGCGATACACCCCTCCTAGGTACTTTTCTACCAATTGGGGGGCGGGGGAGAGAAGGGATCGCTTTGGAGGCAATGAAATTTAGCGTTATGGGGCAGCCCTAAGTAGAACCGAAGGGGTGGTTTCCTTCCAAGCTTTATTATTTAACACAGAAGTATTTGGATTTTGAAAAAAGCGATGAAGGTGGATCAAAGGAACCCCTTATTTTCTCTGTACACCAGAGTTGCCGGGGATTTATTGTGTTGTGATCCTTGGACTTTACTCCATTCAACTCTCGGAGGTCTCCGAATAGTGTTAGCTGTGCAGTTACTATGTGGTAAGGCGACTAATAAATTTTACAAATAGATAAACAAACTACTTGGAACATAATGCCCAGTGAATTCAAGGCAAGTTTCTTTCAAGAAATAAAAATTCAGTCCAATATACTAATTACACAGTTGAGGAACTGAACTATAAACAAAGCTAGATGAGACTTGCTGAAAACAGGTGCTTAGTCAAGCCGGAAAACTCAGAAGTATTTATATTATTGAAAAGGTAAATATAGTTGTTGTTGGTTTTTTTGGTAAGAATTTTATTCATTTTTATGCAAAAAAACACAAAAAACAAGATGCTTACATATTTCAATCAACATCAAACAACTGGTTACATTTCAACCTTCTTTTATCAGTGTTTATCAAATTTATTAAAACTGTTTCCCACCTTTATCAAATTTATTAAAACTGTTTCCTTCCATTTCTTTAACCATCTATCCAGTTTTTAAAATCCATTTCCAAAACCTTCCAAATATTTTCTTAGTTTATAAAACAATCTAAATTCATT
>JANHFO010001306.1:15759-34738 GCA_032468095.1 Pareas carinatus | reverse complement strand
CCCCTCCCCCTCAACTTCCCTATCCTTTTGTGCTGCGCCTTATGCTCTTTACGGGCCAGGAGGCTTGTACCCGCCCTTGTGCCTTCTGGGCAGTGCCCGGCTCTTGCCTCTGATAGGGGGAGGGGGTGGCAAACAGGGTTATCCCCAGCCCCTCTGTCCCAAGCGGCACTTCAGCCCTCACCCTGCTCAGCGTTCCTGCAACGTCTGCAAATATTAATTATTTACCCAAGACAATGCGGCCCAGCCAGATTTGTTGGGGGAGGGGGGAGGAGAGCAGCTTCTTACCATCCCAGCCACTGAGAACTGGGAAGAGGAAGCGTGTGGCATGCGGGCTGGCCGGCAAGCAGGTGGTCCCAGGCATGGCCAATCCGCAGTGGCGATGGCAGAAGCCTCACCTGTGCTCCTCTTGCCCTGGCTGGCCTGGGAGCTTCGCAGTCTGGTTTCACAGTTGCCCCCCACCCAACCGAGCCACCACCGCCTGCACGCCGTCTCTTCCAGGGCTCGGCAGCTGGGATGGGATAATGCTGCTCTCTGCCTCTCTCGACCCCCCTTCCCTGCGCAGGGAGAGGTTTCCCAGGTTTCTCTCTGTGTGTCTCTTTCTGTGTGTGCGTCTGTGTCTCTCTCTGTGTGTGTGTGTCTCATTTTCTCTGTCTCTGTATATCTGTCTGCCTCTCTCTCATTCTCATTGTGTGTGTGTGTTTGTGTGTCACACCCTAACCCCCGCCCCCGGCCCAAGCCAGAGCGCTGCGCACGGCCAATCAACTTCCCCCCCCCCCAAGCTCTGTGCACCGCCAGTCAGGAGTCCGGGTGGTGGCGGCGGGGGGTGCACTGAGGATGAGTTTGGAGCACCATGAGGACAGTGGACTTTTCCCAGTTGAGTGCTTTCCTGGTTTGAATAATTTCCCACCATCTCCATCCACCAAAATCCTGTTCCATCCTGACAAGGCACAATGAGAATTTTTGTCTGGCACATTTGGTGGATACCAGATTGGCAGAAGCAATTTGTTTCTATTTTTCACTTTGCCAAGTATTAAAAGTCTGACGGCCATTATATTTTCCTAAGGTAGCTTTTATTTTCTTCACCAAATAAGATGTCCTATTTAAAATTGTGAAGGCAATGTCTCAAATGTCGACTGTGTTTTTTCCTTGAGGAAGAATAAGACATATCACTTCACATCCATGTAGCTTTGTCAGTTCTGGCTGGATGGTGGAGAGGATGGAAGAATGCCTTTTGAAAAAAATCACCTTTGAGACAGCCATGACCTGAATGACTGACAATCTCCATAGACATTTTTAAAATTGTTGTTGAGATTTCTGCAGTCAAGATAAAGAAAAGCAAGAGCAGGAATCATCCAGGATAAACCTTTGTTAGCAGAAAACTGCATATACATTTATATTGCTAAATAAATAAAACTTATTGAAATTACTAGGATTAAATATAAGTAGAATGGAAAACTCAAGATGTACAATGTCCTCAATCTCATAACAAAGATTGCATTAAAGAGAACTGCTGATAACAGTCCAGGAATGTGAAATAGCTTGATAATTGAACTTAACTAATTGGATAGTTTATTATTATGTAATATTGGAAAGAACCAGTTAAAGGCCCAAGCATACGTTTCTTATTTAGGTAATCATTGTTATTCATACCAACTTTCCCATTGACTCAAAACCATCTTCCACTATTATGTACTTGTGAGAGCTGCCAGATGGGAACTGTCTATACTCTTGTTAACTTTAGAATTGAAAACATGTTTGTCTTAGGTACTATAATTCTTATAATTCTAGATGTCTTAATATGCATACAATTCTGGAAAAAAATCTTGGTAGAAGGAGGAAAAATAATAGCTATTACATATTCTACTGATCACTTATATCTTTCTGTCTTCACACATTTTAGATTTTGTAATATTAATAGTACATATAAAATATTATAATACAATGAAATTGTACAATGTCTACATAATTAAGCACTTATTTGCACTGATGCTTTTCCTTGATTTTATAAAAACATTTAATTTTCCAGTGTAATTAAGAATGAAATACAGATTTTGTCTTATTTTGGTAAATGAAATCAATAAAATCAGATTCTGTGAGTCTACTCTAAGGAAAATATATCTGATTTTCACCTTGAGTGCCTAGCTGCAGTCCTTTCTATATAAAACCATAGCCTAGTTTCATTAAAACCTTTTATTTATATCCCATTTTCTGTTGATCCCATAAACTGTTTAGTTTTCAATTCCTATAGAAATTGTTTACAAGACAGCTGTAAAACAGTTTCCTTATAAATTATTTTCCTCTGTAAGACATACACATATTAAACGCAAATTGTTTATTTTATACCATTCAAGATTAGTAGTCTTTTGATGCTTTTTTACTTTAGGACAAATAATGGTCATTTCAAGTTTTTTTTACATATCTTGCTGTCCAGAATGTCTGTTTTTTATTTGATTTTGTTATGATTAGAACTAAGTTTGCATTTTTTAAAAAATATGTTTTTAACCAAAAGATACCTAAAGCATACGTCACTGAGTTTTTAAGCTTCATGCACAACGTTTAAATAACAATTCAGTCTTGAAACTAAAGAAGGAAGAAAATCCTAGAGAAAAACCTATTATAAATCCTTCCTTTTAGGGACAGATTTTTCCAGTCTTAGTGTTGCTGAATAGAGCAAATGTGAGATTACTGCGTTTCAATGAAATATCAGTTTCTAATAATCTATGAAAAAGGAGTCTTTCTTTTAAGATGGTGATCTGGAATGTTCTTTGGAGTTGTTCTGGTTATTCAAATAGTGGACATCCCATCCTAATAATGATGTCTAGAGTTTCAGAATGCAATACATAATTAAAGATGGGCAATCCAAGCAATGCCATGTGCTAGTTAAATCAAAATTTCCCCAAGGTCACCAGACAGTGTGAGGGAGAATGTGGAATGGAAAATATATATATGGGGGGTATTCTAATCTAAAAGGAAATTCATTGTCATCAGAAAGATTTACAGCTGAATAATTATGGCTCTCTAGTTCTGCTGTGTTAGGTACACTCAACCATAGTATATCTAGAACTGACATCACCTAAGAATATCCCTTAGGTACAGATTTCTTTTCCAACAGCAAGTAAGTGTTTGCCCAAGATTCATGATTAACCATAAGGAGATGCAGGGAACAATTTATTTAAGAGACCTATACATGCCTGCATTAGAAAGAGCATTTAGGCCAATTTTTATGATGTAAAGCAAACCATAAATAAATAGTGTTGTTTTCCTTTAGGTTTCTTCTTATAGAATGGCTGGATCACAGATCATTCCTCAAGCTTTATATTTGAGCAACATGCTGAAAGCCGTGAAGATAAGAGAATTGATGTCCGAAGACCTTGTCAAATACAACAATGGAATTATCCAGCATTTTAAAACCATTCATAGATACACCATAGAGATGTTTCGAATGTGTCATTTTTGCCCGCCTTTTCAGAAGCTTCTTCAAAAATCACTAATTGACCAAGCAACCCAAAACTCACTGGAACACCCAAAGAAGTTAAACTGGTGTCGAGAAGTTAAAAAACTTATGCCACTGAAGACTAATGGTAAGACATTGTATATTTATAATTTGAAATTGCTCTGGCAAGGCAAATATTTCAATCTGTAGTATTTTCAACTCTGTCCCTCCCAAATGCTAGCTCGCTATTCTTATAGTTGGTCCAATGCATCTGAAGTCAGTAGTGAGTGAGTCAGTAGTGGTTGACTGATACCATTTACTATAATTATTCCAACAATAACTCTTGAATGAGCCCTGTTTAAATGAAAGTACATTTAAGAAAAAAAGACCATAAATGAGCTGTTTAAATGAGCTCTTCTTGTTAAAAATGAAATGTATGTCTAATATAAAATGGACCCCTAAGAATAAGTTATATTAATTTCTTAGAAATCCAGTGTTATGCTCAAAATCATAGGCTTCTTAAAGCCACACGTAGCCTGAGTATTCTCACAGCCATGCCAAATATAAGCAAAAGGCATTTAAATGCTTATTTGCATTTGTTTCTTGTTCATGGTGCCACTTAGATATGTTCAGATTTAACATGGAGCTGGATTAATTGAAAAAAAAATATCTGCGGGCATAAATACTAGATAATGCCTTCTCTGTAGTAATACAAATTTCAGATCAATGCTTTGTCAGAAAGCTTCATTGATATTCTCATATCTTTCTCAGTTTCAGTGTTTCCAGTATGTTCTCTCTAAAGTTTGGCTGTATGTCCAATTAAGTGGCTGAAACGTTACATAGGAAGTGGTTTAAGCTATACAGTATTTGAAAGATATATGTGCAAATAAACACATGAAAAGAAGATTTGTATTTTGCTCACATGGCTTCATGTTTGCATTTGCTAAAATGTCTGTAATCACAATTTTTGTCTACAAATTATCTTGCTTTTGTTGAGTTTATCCAACTCTTCTGTATACTGTAGTCTTACAGTGGCTCAGGTTCCTTCATGGGATTATGAAGGTTTATAAATGAATTGGTTACTTGTCATTAATTCTATGTGTTGTGATGAATTTAGAAAAAGAAATTTAAAAGAGGTTCATTTTTAGGCAGAGCGCTAGAACCGGCAAGATTTATCTCAAACGAAAGCAAATCTATTTTTCATTGGCTGCCGTATTCAAATATATTAAATATTTGAATATTCTGTCACTTAACAACAGTCTTCCCGTTTTCTACAATGAAAGTTTTATTCATTGAGTTCTGCATTGCAATCTCTGCAGAGTGTAAGTGTGATGGCAGAACAGCTAAGATGGAGATCGTGGTACTTTCCTGTTGAATGTGTATGTGACATTAAAATACATGGAAACGGCAGAGCTTGGAGTGTGACATTGCGTCTGCAGTCTTGCCTGTTTTAGCCAACCCTTCCTTCCATGGATACAGTCTTAGCTCCAATGCTTTCCAGTTGACCCTCTCAAACGGCTTCCTTCTCAACTAATGCCTTCAGGCTGTCTATTAGATACATCTGGCCCTCTTGGCTGGAGAAGTGGGACTTGTAGTCCACATTTGGAGAGCAGTAACATAGGAATAGTTACTATGGGTATTTTCAGATTTTTTTTCTGACCATTAAACTACTTCTATGCTATCCCTCAGAATAAAAAAATATTGCATTGACTGGGCATATTTCAGTGTATCTGGAATGGGGAACAGAGAATGCAGGTGATCAGAAGATACCTGAGGACTCTGGGCATATGAAGGATTCGGTATAGATGCAAACATTTATTTTCTTCTATGTGGGGGCAATGACAGGATTTGTAAAAGCAGCTTTTGCATCGTCAGTTAGCCATAAGTAGTCATTCTTTCAGGACTCTATGCATTTTAGAAGAAACTGTATTTATTTTGAGAGCAAGAAAATATGCACCTACAGTTGTAAAGCAGTTAGTTTTAATAAAAGAAGTGCAGATATTAAATGCAGTTGTAGAAATGGGGGTGCTACCAATACCTCACCTACATTTGTTAATCTAAAAGACAATGGCTGAAGAAAAGCTTGTCATTTTAAAAGATTCCAACATCTACTAACTAATAATTTCGCTTCTCTAATGAATAGGCATTCCAGCATAACCTAACCACACCCACTTGGAAAGTCCAGTGTGTACTTCACAGTTCAAATGTCTGTACATCAGAACAAGAAGTACAATAGCTGTTACTCAATTGCTAGTCAAATATCTTAACACTGGGGAATTCCAAATGTTGCTTAGGGAATTTTGGACTGGTAGTTCTCAATAAAGAACTGAAAGCAAGCATACACAGGAAAAAAAAATCTTATCTTTGCTCTAGATTTTGCACAGGGAATTTTTTTAAAGGATGTAATAATAATTGTCCTACCTCTATGCCATATTTTTCTGCTTGCAAAGCCAGAAGCCTGTAAATCAGCATTTCATGTCGTTTATTTTTTGTTCTTTTTTCCTACTCTTGTATTTGAAACCTTTTATATAGTTACTGAAAAAACAAGCTTAGTAAGCCTACTGTACCGCTGAAAAAGCCTTCCCTGAATTTTCCTAAGTTGAACAAGTGAGGAAGGGGAAAAAAAACAGACTAATTAGGTTCTTGAAAAAGCTGAGATATTATTTGATTTACTACTGAATATACTACTTTAAAAATGGTCATAAACCTTCCTCTTATTATCTAACCGATAATATGAAGAAATATAAAATGACACGATCTTTTACAGCTTAGTTGTATACAGTAACAAAATAAGCAGACATTAAAAAGTATCCAACAATTTAAAAAATGAAACTTTGATTTGGATTATAGATTAGATAGGTTTGCAGTTATAGAAATGGGTAGTTGATAACTATTATGTAAAAGTAAAATGTCGAGGTTTGATGTTATCCTTATTCTACTGCACCAAAGGGAGTCCGGTCACTGCCTTTTCTTTCTTTTCTCCCTTTTCCCTTCCCCTTTCCCTCCTCTATCTTTCCTACTATTTTCTTTTGTATTTTTCTATCTTATATTATTAATAAATAAATAAACTGAACACCTGTGACTGATGCCCTCCCTCCAGAAGTATCCAAAAATTAATTTTCAAAGCTTGATAAACACGTGTGAAACAAGGAATGGTAATATTTTAAAATAAATTAATGTTTGTAAAGCTAATGCATCTACGTTCACTTTTGCCTGACGATGCAGATTGCCAGGCCTAACTCCAGCTGCCTGTCTGTCCCCACTGTATGTGCTTATCACCGGGAATTCTGCAAGAGGTCTATTACAATTTCCTGCACACTACAGCATCCCATTAGAGTTACTTGTTCAATGTTGTCATGACATATACTGATATGCTTCTATTTTTTTGTTTGTAATGTATATTTAAATATCTTAATTGTTTATTTTCCTACAGGAGATGGTAATTGTCTCATGCACGCTGCTTCCCAGTATATGTGGGGTGTCCAGGATGTCGACCTGCTTCTGAGAAAAACATTATTTAGTGTACTCAAAGAAGGTGATATACGCAATTTTAAACTGCGCTGGCAGCGGGAAACTCTTAAATCACAGGAATTTGTGGAAACAGGACTCTGCTATGATACCAGGGTAAGTCAACCTAGTTTATATAAGGGAAGAATGCTTCAAATCTTGACATTGTTGAGTTGTGTTTTCTTGTGGTAATTACCCATGATGGGAAGCAATTATGTTTAAGAAAGTAAAATTGCAGGGCCATCAAAATATTTTAATCCTATAACTGGATTGCTCAATTCATTAACAAAGAGTTTCACTGTTGTGGAGTTTCCAGAGTAAGTAACCTCCCCCAATTTGGGTTATTTCCACGGACCACCCACATCTCACAAAGCTGGTGTTCATCTGCTTTTCCTATTATGGAGAAATTATAGCAGTAGTAAAAATGAAAAACGAAAACAATTGTGTGGTTTTTTTTAAAAAAAAAATCCTGCCTCTTGGGATTATCCAGGATGGTCATATCAATTCCATCACAGAGCTAAATATTGCATTCTTTTTTTTGGTATCTCTATGTAGATTGTTGATGGTTATCCATACAAAACTTCCCAAGAATATCAAGCCACTTTCTCCCCTTTACCGCTTGTGTACCTAAGTGGAAGCTGAGCTGTCCCATCCTCCCTCAGCAGATAGATGATGTTCAGTTCTGAATTGGCAGCCTTATAAGTAGTCACTTGTTTCATTGGAAATTAATATAATGTAATGAATGTAGAAGTGCCAACAGTGCTCTTCTTTCTGCCTATGATGGGCTCCAAAAGGAGTAGTCCTAGATTATTTATTTATTTTTAAGTTTTGCTAATCAGGTCCCTTTCCTGATCACTGAAATACTTTGATCCAACTCAAAGGAGAATATCATGTCTATTCTCACCCCTTGCCCAGATCGTAGTGAGCTGGTGCCCTCATGATGAGAGCATCCATGATATATTTCTTCACCATCATGTCATGTTGATACATAGGATAGCTATAGGGGTAGACACATTCAGCCTGTTGGGAGTTATTTTAGTATAGGCATACACAGAGTATAAAATACAGGTAGTGTGTAGGAACGCTATTAAACCACAATAAAACCAGTGACGGACTGCTCATGCTTGGAACTCGTTTTCAGAAGAATGATTGGGAATGAGAGTAAAAACGACCACCTGGTTAATTCTGATTATAAATACAGAGTGAATTTTTCCTCAGTATTGCATGTATCAGTAGTTCAATCTTCCAATAGCTGATATATTATAAAATATATGGATTTGTAGCAGAAATAAAATGTATTTATGTGTATTATTGGTGTGCAAGGGCTTTAGCGTTTCCTGATGCATCTTATTTTTCTACATTAGAACTGGGATGACGAATGGGACAATCTTATTAAAATGGCTTCTGCAGAAACATCAGTTGCACATACAGGCCTTCAGTATACCTCTCTGGAAGAAATCCATATATTTGTCCTTGCCAACATCTTAAGGCGCCCCATCATAGTTGTTGCAGGTAAGAATTGATGGATATAATAGCAATACTTCTAAGACCCCGTTTTATGAGCTCACATGTGTTTATATGTGTTATCATCCCTCCACATAGTAACTGTCTAAGAAGGACAATTAGTATTTCATCATTTGACCCCAATTCTTTCCTCTTTCCCAATATTCATTCATTAAGAGACTGACAGTAATTCTTCCCTTTATTCCATATTTATTCATTGTGCAGTTGTAATTTGGTACAATGTGCAATCAAGTTTCTAGAGCCAGAGGTAGCTCCCAGGCTCCTTTTTCCTAACTTTTGGAATCCCCTTTGACTTTGATGGTTAAAAAAAACAATCCCAGCATGGCTTCCTACAGAATTATTATATATCTGTTCTAAACTAGGCATTAAAAAATCTACCACCTACCCAGCCATTTAGAATATTGCTTTACTCATATTCCAGGCTTCATTATTCCCAAATCAACTACTGTTGGGTTGTTGTCATATCAAATTGTTTATGTACTCATGAGTCTTTAGAAACTAAAGTAGAAGAGCCTAATAATAACTCAGCCTGTTTATCTTTTCTTAACGCTAAGCAGATAAAATGCTCAGAAGTTTGCAGTCAGGTTCCAGCTTCTCCCCTCTGAACGTTGGTGGAATTTATCTGCCCCTCCATTGGTCAGCAGACGACTGTTACCGATATCCTATCATTCTTGCTTACGACAGTATGCACTTTACTCCTCTGGTTGTTCTGAAGGATAGTGGGCCAGGTATGCATCTGAACATTACCAGTCTATATTGTGCTTCCATTTTCTTGTTCCCTCCACCCTCCAAACTGACAGCCACAAAACTATTTTGAATTTTTATAGTCACTTTAGACCAGAGGTCTCCAACCTTGGTCCATTTAAGGCCTGTGGACTTCAACTCCCAGAATTCCCCAGCCAACATGGCTGGCTGACGAATTCTAGAAGTTGAGGTCCACAGACCTTAAAGGGACCAAGGTTGAAGACCTCTGTTTTAGATAAGTTATTTGTCCTGTTTAGAATTCTCGATATTTTTCATCCCTTGCTTATGCCTAATTAATGCCATTACTAGACTTTTGTTTAAATCCTTGGTGGTTTTGATAAAGATTGCCAAACTTGATCTGTTAGTGATTTCTGCTGCATTGCACTCTTCTCTACCCTATTTGATTCATTCCCTTTTTTCTCTTATTTCTTTCTACAGAAATCAGGGCAGTTCCTTTAGTCAGTTTTGAAAGAGGAAGATTTGAAGACTTAAAAGTGCATTTTTTAACTGATGCTGAAGAAAGGGAGAAGGAAAAACTGATCAGAGACTATCTAATAATGATTGAAATTCCTGTACAAGGATGGGATCCAGGGACAACCCATCTCATTAATGCTGCAAAGTTAGTATAAGCCTTGTCCCCCGTCCAGCATTGTTATTTGATAATTAATCTTTTCCCCCCCAAAGTATTGTAAGTGCCCTCTTCAAAGATGTACAGTGCTAATGTTAAGCAAAACATACGCGTTGGTTCAGGAAAATACAGAAAACAGTGAACATAGATCCTGTTTCTGATCTTCCATCACGAACTGGTAAATTATTATTTTTTTAAAGGTATCGTAGACAACCTTTTTTTTTCCTCCCCATTTATTGCAAAGACAACAGCCCAAGATGTAACTATTTTATTTTACTTTCCGAAATTCATCTATTTGAGGCAAAGGTCCCTGTAAGGCTGGTGGACTTCAACTTCCAGAATTCCTCAGCCAGCTATTTCAGAAAGTAAAATAAAATAGTTACAAGCCTTAAAGGGAACGAGATTGGAGACTTCTGATCTGAGGGGCAATAAGGATATTCATATGCTATTCCTTTCTTCTTCCCTTGTGTATGAGGATATGTATGAAGATATTGTATGTGGTGTCTTTCAAAACATCCACCAGCAAGATAGGTGATAGCAATTTAAAGTGACCTGCATGTTGATTAAAACAGAAGTACCATCACTTTATCCATGGTCCTTTGTGTGCTCCAACATCTTTATAACTTTATAACATCTTTATAACTATAATATTTGCTTCAGTGGAATAAATCACTCCTGTTCTGGCAACTATATTAAATTAAAGTTCCTGAATAGTATATTATGGCCTTGTAGACTAGGCAGAAAAAGGGTTCAGTTGCAGGCTCAGCTGCCTTTTATCTGATTGTTCCTGTGGCTGTGTCTCTGCCCTATCTCCCAAGGTCATTCTCACATAACATTACAATTGTATTGTACAGAGCATTGCAGAAATCAAGGCTGAATGTTTCTGTGGAATAAATGAACCATAACAAAGGTATCTTGAACCAGAAAAGGGGGGGCAGAGTTGGTATACCAGCTAAGCTAGTCTTCCAACTACTTTCTTTTGTTGCAATATTTGGAAGTATTTTCAGACAAAACCATGTGGCGATAAGAAGTCGTATTGTTTAATAGGGAAGAAATCTAATTGGAGTGAGGAGATGAGGACCATAAGCCACCTGGACCTTACAGCTTGGTCCATGATGTAATTAGGAAGGAATGTTCTTAACATTTTTAACGTAAAAGAGGCATTAAATGTCATTATCAGCTCTTTCCGCAAGTATGCATGACACTCTTCCCCATAATTTAAAAAATTCTGCTTCCTTCCATAACATATAATTAGTGTAGGTTTTCAGTTGTGATGCTATCCTTGATTATGTAAATCACGGTTCTTCCAACTTCTCAGTTTCCTCCCAGCTTGTATAAGATCGTTGCCTTTTCTCCCTCCAGTGATATCAATTCCTTTCCGCTTTGCTTTTCAAGGTTGGATGAAGGTAACTTGCCCAAAGAGATTAATCTGGTGGAAGATTATTTTCAGCTGGTACAACATGAGTACAAGAGGTGGAAAGAAAGCAGTGAATTTATCGGGAAGGAAACAGGTGCGAGAAACAGGCTGGAGTTGCAGCTATCCCAGCTATCACTTATGGAGGCCAAATGTGAAACTCCCAACTGCCCTTTCTACATGTCTGTGAATACCCAGCCGTTCTGCCATGAGTGCTCTGAACAGAGACAAAGGGCAAATTTGGTCAAGAGGCAGCACTTCTGGTCAGGCTCGGAAAAGCCCCGGGTCAATAGATCCAGTTATCCAAAGGAAGAGCATCGACAGCCTCCTGCATGGACTTCAGAACATTCCAGCGCAGAACCTCGCTCTGCACCCCCCACGGCTCCAAGTCTTTTTCTGTTCAGTGAGACGACTGCCATGAAATGCAGGACCCCAGACTGCCCTTTTACACTGAACGTGCAATATAACGGGCTTTGTGAACGTTGCTACAACTGTACAGAGGTCAATCCTTGCAATACTCCAAGTGACCCACAGCCTTCAAATTGTGCGACTTGCACATCCTGCCTTAAGGACACCAATAGAACCTTCAACGGGAGATGCAGCGCTTGCTTCAAACGGACTAGAAACCATTCCTCAAATGCCAGCTCCGGTACTATGCCTTCAAGCCATCAGAGGTCCAGCTCTGATCCTATTCCTGTATCCCAAAGTTTTTTGCAGCATTCCTGTCATACAGTAACCCAGAGTAACCCAGCGCCACCATATGTTCAACCCCAAAGAACAGAACCAAGGATGAGAAGCAGTAAATGCAGGAAGCCTGGCTGTAACTTTTTTGGGACCCTCCAGAACGAAGGCTTTTGTACCCTGTGTTATTTTGAATATCAAGAAAATAGAGGCAAGTAAGAGAATATCATTTGGTTCTTATCTTCCCCTTCCTTAATGAATTGGGAGGGACTAAACTTTGAATGTGCAAGGGAACGCCAGCTAAATGCAAATGGGGTATAGCAAAATAGCCTTTTGACTAAGATCAAGTGTAGTACATAGCTTCTGAAGTGTGTGAGGTGTTGTATTGTGCACATACAATCACGGTAGAATTTGCTCAGCTTGCTCAGTTTGTCATTTACCATAACGTTAACAATCCTATGACTGTTTTCATATTTTCCTGAGATGCACAAATCCCTAGCTACATCTGCTTATAGTATTAAGAGATCATATTTGTTACTGGGGAACCTTAGTTTTTCACATTATTTTCTGATTTCATCTGGAATTGGAATTCACAGCCATTGTATGTTTAGTAGGTATAAATAGTAGAATATTTTACAGTATAGTAAAAAGTAGAAAGTTGATACCTGTCTTTCCTCATGCACCTCATTGCCAGAAAAAAATATGTCACCAGCTTCTTAAGCAGCTATCAAAAAGCCCCAGGGAGTTTTTAAAAATAGCCTTCCTAAATTATATGCCTCAGCTTTTCTTCTGAATAAGTTGTAGAATGAGGGAGGTTAAACCGTATAAATTGGCCCTTTTATCATTCTGTCCTCAGAATTTACATTAGAGTGACAGTTTTTCTTCCGTCCTCCTTTTATTACAGAGGCTCCCCTGCTTCATCAGCGAAGGTCTCCTGTGAGCTCACCTGTTTTGGAGCATCATGAAATCTCAGCTGCTTTCTATCAGAATACCGTTTCCTGCCCAGGCCGAGAATGTGGCACCACAGGGAGCACCATGCTTGAGGGATACTGCGAGAAATGTTTTATTGAAGCCCAGAGCAAACGGCTCCATGAAGCCAGAAGAACTGAAGACAAAGTAGTCAGACAATCGGAGGTCAGCATGCAAATGCAACTCATTCTTCGCAATGTAATCTTGTACCTATCTTCCAAGACAGCCTGTATGATTCCGTGAAAGAATCAGCAAAAGATTGCCTTCCACTGAATTTACATGTTTATTGTAGACGATTCTGGAGGATGATGTGATATGATTAATGTTTGCTCACTTCTTGAAAAGGAAGAGGAAAGGTTTTTTTATTTTGTTTATTAGCAAAAAATGTTGCTTGTTAGAGGTTTCTTTCCATAATGGGTCATTTTGATATTGCAGCATCCCAGGAGTCAGTAGATCGAGAAGGATTAGATCATAATAGCATGGGCAAGGAAGTAATTGTTTGCATTGGGAGGAGAAGGAAGCTGATGTTTACCACAATTAGGAAATTCACATTTTACATTATCCATGTGCCGAGTTAATTTGTTTCACATGCAGGCAGCTGTTTACTCATTCTCCATGTTGTAGTCATTACAGTTTTCAAGAAAATCAAGTGTATTTATTTTTATATAAAAATGATGGATTAAAAAATACTCAGCTTCTACATAAATTTTTGTTAAGTTCTCTTTTATTCATGATAGTTAATGAAGTCTAATGTAAAAGCAGGAGGTTGGGGTGTGGTTTTTTTTATTGTGAAGGAGAGATCTTTAACTGCTTTCCATTTAAAAGATGCTTTTAATGTTTTCAGCAAATGGGACAACATCGAGATTTACATCAGAAAACTACACGCTCTCAAAAACGCAAATGTACTAAAGCTACATGTAGAAATAATGTAGCTTCTCGGAGTGCGGAAGTGTGTCAGGAATGCTTGCGTATCAGCCAGCGAGGACAGTCTGGATCACCTCAGGTTGAACTTCCAGCGGATGAACTTCCCAAACAGCAGTGCCGAGCCCCCGCCTGTGATCACTATGGTAATAACAAGTGCAATGGCTATTGCAACGAGTGCTATCAGTTCAAACAAATATATGGATAGCAAATGCCTTTTTTTGCCTTACAAAAGAAACAAAACGAATGGTGCTATATCCAAAACACTTCATTGTCTTGCTCTCACCTGATCTTCTTCAGTCTTGTGAAAAAGGTGACTTTGGAGGGAAAACAATAAGCTGATTTTATGTGTGTCTGTATGCGTATGTGTATGTGTGTGCCTAGGTAGATACACACATACACTCACGTATGTATAAATGCAGAACTACACACGTCCAGAATGTTAATCCTGGGATAGAAAAGTGGATTGCTTCAAGCACAGATGGTGATTGGCAAGTCATTTTATACTTGACTACAAAACCCCTTTTTTTGTAAAATATTTTGGATTCTGTTTGGTATTAAATATGTTCTTGTATGAGATGAACAGATAATGCTGCTTTTTGCATGCTTTTTTGCTGTTAAGTCTCTTGCATTCTGTCTAAATTGTGGGCATTCTGAACATAATGAAACCAGCCCCAAATCTGAAATGAACAGTTTTCTGCAACAGTCATCAAAATCGTGAGTCTGATTGCTCTGAAAATGCTGATATGGTGGAACTAAAATTAAACAAAATATTGGGAAGTTGTGGGAGAAGTTTTTACAATCTTTGCTTGCTTGTCCTTTTTTTCAAGTTGACTGCTGCTACATTTGTTTTATGTAGTCATTTTTCTGCAATGTTTCCAAATGAAAGTTTTATGCACAAAGAGCAGCTATAAACTCATAAGATTTGGCCCTGGAACGCTGACAGATGTTTTTCCATTTACTCTTCTGCGTGGTTTGAATGAGGGTGTAGTTGCTAAACCTCTTGTAATTTAGAATGCGAAAGAACATTGATACTTTAAAGTGTAACATTTAAGAAGGGAAAAGGGGGGGATGGAGAACATGAGAAAAAGAAAAGTTCCTAAATAAAGATATTCATGTATATTGATTGACAGGGGAACAGACTGGACAGATTAATAAGAGCCTAGTCTCTGTTTATTGAGAAAAAAGTCCAACAGTGACTGTCCTGTATTGTAGATCAGTGGTCCTCAACCTTTTTGGATACAGGGACCGGTTTCATGGAAGATGGTTTTTCCATGGACCCGAATTTGGGGGGGGGGAGACATGGAAGGAGCTTCATGGGAGGAGGCTTTCTTGCTGTGCTCTGGAGGTCTTCGCTGGAGAAGGGGCCAGGGGTCGAGGGCCAGTTGCAGGCTGACGAGAAGTCTTTGAGCTGGGTGGGACAGCTTCAACCCCACTGCCCTTTTGTCCCAGCCCTGTCCCCTGCCTGGTATCCCTTCGGCTCACCTCCAGCACTTGTGAGGAGGGTTGACGTCTCCCCACCCGCCCCCTCCCTGGTTGTAGATAGGAATGGCGTACTTGGTTTGCAGGCTGCGTGATGGAGTGCAAGCAGGGGTGGGGTGCCAGGAGGGAGTGGGGAAGGAAGAGGGGGGAGGACGCAGAGCCAAGGAATCAAGAGCCAGTTGTAGGCTGGCAGGGATCCTTTGAAGCTTCTGCCTCAACCCTGTCCCCTGCCTAGTGTGCCTTTGGCTCACTTCCAGCTGCACAGCCCTCTTGCTGGCCCTCTGCAGACCAGCACTGGTCCATGAACCAGGGGTTGAGGACCCCTGTTGTCGATGACAATAACAAAACTATTTTCTTTTCATGTCTGACCTAGTTGATGAAAAGTTTGCTGAACTGTCACAATCCTTTTGGAATTTACTAAGAAATAAGGAGAATCTTCTGTGGGTCATTGTGTCCTTACAGTTAGGTCTTAACTTCTGGACTATGAGGACCCCAAAAGAGACAAGCTTGGGTTTTGTTTGTTTTTCACATTTACGCATCTCTACAATCTTCAGTTCTAGCTGACTTCTAATGTATCTAATAGTGATGAAAAATTAGGCTCTGTATTGTTTGTAACGTAGCCACTCCTGTGAAATCCTATTTATTTCCACAGTGCAAGGTTGCAGTCTCAGGCCATTATCTGCCCTATCTGCATATTATTCTGAGTTAAGCACCAAAAAAGAAAATATCTGGAGTTCTGTCATTTAAATCTTCCATTTTTCCCCAAGTCCCTCATGCCGCTCTTGCTTGCTTTCTCTAAATATGTATACCAACTGCTTGCATTTTGCATGTGTATGTAATCTCCATTATGGAAAACACTGCTAGTGTCATCCTTTGCTGTTGAAATTTCTTTGTATGATTTTGTAAGCTTTGTAAAATGTGAAGACGTATTTAAATATTTATGTTATTTCA
Organism: Pareas carinatus; assembly: GCA_032468095.1. Classification (NCBI taxonomy): domain Eukaryota; kingdom Metazoa; phylum Chordata; class Lepidosauria; order Squamata; family Pareidae; genus Pareas; species Pareas carinatus. The sequence goes on along the minus strand of JANHFO010001306.1, from coordinate 18,484 downwards.
AAAATGTTATTTTGAAATTTGCACAATGCCAATACAATAATTTACTCTTTATTTCATTCTCATTCTCCTTTGAAAAGAATCCTTCTTGTTAATACAGACCTAGAAGACAATGAAGGAAAATATGACAGCCAAAAATAAATTATTTAAAGATTTGCTTAATTGTACTCTTGTGATTGTTTGAAAACATCCCTTGTGGGGTTCATCCACGTGAACAGCTGTTTGTGTATTTCCCCTTTCCAGAACTTCATTGCAGTTTCCTTGTCACCCACTTGTTTCCCCACAAATGTCATCCCTCACAGTTTCTTCAACAGTTCAACTATTAGTTTTAGATCCATGAACGCTCTGCCATTTCTGAATAGCTCTGCCTCCCTCATATTTTTCTTTTTCCCCTGACTTTTCTTCTGAAACTGGTTTCAGGGCTTTACCCCCCAGTTTACCTTTTACTTCCCAGAAAAGGAATCATTTGCAGTACCCTTGCCAAATTGGGGTGTTTCTGTCCTAATAAAGACACAGATTTATATGAAGACCAATGACACTCTTTCTTGTAATAAATAATGCCAGTTGATGTTCTGTTGCACCTTTACTTTCTTTCTCCTCTTCCTTCCAAATATACTCTTCAGCACACATAATTAAAAAGAAATGTATCCTTCTGTCATCATGTATTTCTAAGGGACAATTATCTTTTCCCCAATATTTTTGTTAGCAACATTCACGGTTCTCCTAATTTAACACATCAGATTTTAAAAATTCATGTCGGAGAATTTCATTTTACAATTTTGAGGTTTTGTGATTCTGCATTGCCCAAAGTAATAATTAGCCTATATATGCCCTTTCTATCCAAATTATTACCTCTGTATTTATTTTTCATCTGCAAAGTTTTTTCTAGTTGCTGTTTTGTACTGAATTTCATGATAACTTTTCATTTACCTCACATTTGCCAAATCTAAAAGGTAATTCTTCTCTATTCAGTACCAACTGATAGGTTATCTCAACTGCTCTCATTATTGTATCTGATCTCTTAGCCTGATTTTTAATTCACATAATAATTAACAATAATGATATCAAAGCTTGCTAATTGTATTATTTTTGAGCCTACACTAATTCTCTCCGTTTCCAAACTAGTTAGCCTTTTCTAATATGGTTCGGAAGCCCTACTTAAGCATGTTGACATCAGGAAAGAGAAACAAAATGAAGAATTCAGTCTGAAAGTTATTTTAGGGCCAGCAGGTTCTGATCTGCAAATCAAATTTTTATAATTATAATTCTCAAAAGTAAAACAACGACAAAACTATGTGTTTTATTTGCAGTTGAGAATTTATTTGACATTTAGTTTCTTGGGGGAAAGGGGACTTAGGTTGCTAAAAATAAGAGATTGATAAGTAGACTTCTCAAAGCAGATATAACACTAAAGGAAATGCTACCTTTTTATTTATAGATTCGGAAAGGAGCAGTGCTAGAACATCAGTTTTAGGAACAGTTTCATTAGAACAAATGTTTTCTCCTTCAGCTTACATTTCTTGCAGTTTAGTTTCTGGCAGAATTCTAATTTCAAAGTGGAAAGCAACTTTATGTCTACCCATTGCCCTTAATAAGTGTCTTGCACTCCTGAAGACTGGTATGTGGCTAAAAACCTGATGTACAACATTAGTAAGTGGCTAAAAGGCAGCATTTCACAGTAATAAAATCAGAACAACTTCCTCCCCCCTTCCTTTTCTCTATCACCATCTCTTTTAAAAATATTAAGTGTGGCGTCCTTGATGTTCTCTAAGCTTGATTGTTTGCAGACTGTTTGCAGATATTGGGTGTTGGTTGCTGGAGAGGATCGTTGGTGGTTTTGTTTCCTCCTTAGCTTTTTATTATCTTTGACTCATTTGTATGGTGTGTAAATAGTTTATCTCTTACATGTCTATTCTATGTGACTATGTGTCTATTCATCAATAGACATCCAGATAAGAAGCCCCCAAATAAACAGATTAACATCAGATAAACAGCCAGGTGGAAGACAATATCCTAATCAAGGAACTACAAAGAAGAAAATCTCAACCCTACCAAATCTTGCAGGGCAAGCTAATGTATATAAACAGGAAGCAAATCCTACACTCACTAGCACTGGTAGTGTAATCTAGTTGGGTACTGAAATGTCCACAAGCAAACAGCCAAGCTCAGACAGCACCAAGGACTCCACAGTTCAGCCCTGAGCTACAGAGATTATCTTCTGTTGTAATACACATATTTCTATTTCTGTCAAGTCATTCTTAAACATTACAAAAAATGTGATGGGTCTCTGCTATGGAGTTTTCTTAGAGACTCTCGTTTTGATGGTCCCCAAGACTGACGGTTCCCAAGACTGCTCAGTGGTCCACTCTACAAACCATTAAAGTTGATTTCCTAACTCTGAATATTTTTACAACCACATGAGGATCCCAGAGAAGAAGTATTTTTGTCTCCGCAATTCCCCGTGAATTGGGTGGGAGTGTTTAAGAATATAAGAAGCTATTGAAAACAAATGAGCAAGACATACAAATAAAGCCAACAGTTGCTGTAAAGCAGGATGCCATGAAAACCAGCCTGCTAGTTACTTGCCTGCTGAATTTTTATTCTCTCTTTGTAGTTTCCTCCCAGGCCTGGTTATCTCCTCCTATTCCCTTATCTACATTTCCTTCCTTCCTTCCTTCCTTCCTTCCTTCCTTCCTTCCTTCCTTCCTTCCTTCCTTCCTTCCTTCCT
>JANHFO010001305.1:502415-520814 GCA_032468095.1 Pareas carinatus | reverse complement strand
CCGCCCTGAGTCCTGCGGGAGAAGGGCGGGGTATAAATTCAAAATAAACTAAACTAAACTAAAAGCACCAGACCCACTAAGGTGAAAGAAAAGAACAACTCCTGGTTAGGTGACCTTTCAAATATTGCTGGAACATTGATACCCCAAGAGTCATTGAGCGAAGTAGGTCTGTGTGAATCTATAATGAGGGAGATATGGAGGAATGTGTGTTTTTCATCCCAGAAAGAACGATACGTGTGAAGAGAAATGATTTTGCCTCAAACACTGTCCAGTCTAACCTTTGATATAGGAGACATTTTAGGGAAGGGTAGTAGATGCAGGGAAAATGGAGAAACCATACCTAACATTTCTTTTTTTCTGGTTTTTAAATATAATTAGAGTTGCGACTGTTATCTGACTGTTTTCTTTTGCCATGAAAAGGACGACTTAGTTATGCTTGCTATGTTAGATCAAGGTTTAATAATTTCATTTTATATTTCAGTCTGGATTTTTTCTCCAAAATTTAGTTTAAATTTTTTTTTGCTTTTATGGCAGTTTTTCCCCCTCTTCCTCTCATCTAAGGCCGGCTAGAGGATAAAGTCTTCCTTTTGAATACAAAGCCTATTTGTGGTTGTAATAATGATAAGTTTCAGCACTACTGGCGCCTGAATGTTAATGACTCAAAAGAGAGCTGAATAAAAACAAGATGTTGCTTCTGGAGTCCTTCATATGCCTTTTTCTGCTTATTGTCACTACTCCAATGGTCTGACAGAGTTGGACATCCTTACAAAATCCAGTACAGATATCACCTGTTCTTCTTCAAGTGTGATGTTATCAGAGTTTATTTAATTTTCATTTGATTGTTAGTTTTTGAGCCATGACTCTCAGATGTAGGGAAAACATCAATCCAGATAGATGATGTTTTGCTTTTATATGCCTATGTCCTGACATATCAGGAAAAGGGTGGAACTAATCTACATTGCCATTTTATATAATAAAACAAAGTCCATCAGACCAAGGTAAGCAATGATTACAACTGTGCGGTGCTTTAGATCTGGTTTGAAAAAGGTGCTTTCCATCTCCCCAGTATCCTTTGAAGCGCCTTTTTAGACTAGAGTAAACGCATGAAATTCCTGCATTCGTTGGCTTTCTGCCTGCCTGCAGCCAGTCAATAGCACACAGCTGCTGTCCTAAAGAGGACGAGGGCTTTCTCACACTGTGATGCAGCCAGTTGGTATCCTATATGGAACAGAATCAGTGAGGGAAGCACATTGGACAACATAGCCAAAGGCCCATAATCAATATACTCGGGAATTCCAAATGGCTATTACAGTACAGGAGCTGTGATGAGGAAATAGTATGCAAGTGTTTCACATAACTCTCCTTCCTCCATTGTTGCTACTCCTGTGGCATCTTTTTTCTGCTATAGCAAGAAGGTCCTTTTTGGTATAATGAGGCAGCCCCTTCAATAACACAATATCCATATCTATTAAGCCATTGCTTGTATTAATATGGTTTTATAGACTAAATAGCAATCAACTGAGCTTCCATAACATGCTAACCTACAGTATAAACTAATATTTCTAAGGGCTCACTGCATTAAAATTGACAGGCCACATGTGGCTTAGTGGGATGTGGAAACTCAAGCTTTGTGTGTTTGTTACCTGGAAATGTGTAACTCCAGTATTTCACCTGTCCTTTGACCAAATACTGTATATGCTCCTATTGAGTGGAAGGAAAATATCCCTTGAATATGAGATTCAGAGTTGAATGACAACATGCAGAAGAATATGTAAAGAGGAAACAGCAAGATATTTTCAGAATTTACTCAAACAGCATGGTCCTTACATAGCGGGAAGGATACATACTTGGATTTCATAATATCCATCCTTATGCATTTTGTATTTTGCCACATTGTTTGTGCTGTACGAGTGTAGTTACAGCTCTAAGAGATCATTTCTTTTGCCCTACTACATGGCACAACCAAAAGCTAGTTTTAAAAATTATTCTTTTTCTTCACTAAACTCCATTAAGCAACAGCTTTTCCTCCATACTGTAATAGCAACAAGAGTGACACCCACAAAATACAGCTTAACATCATGAAACTACTCCAAGGGAAATGTCATTGGAACACCTCATCTGGCTCACACCACTTTCCTAATTCTTTAATAAAAATTACTGCATAGCAGTCATGAAAGCATGTTATAGGAAACAAGCCACAAACCTCATGCATAAATGCTAAATATTTTTTTAAAAAAACACCAGTAAAGCCTTCCAAATTGTAAAAAATAATTCAGAACACTGTTTTTGATATATGAAGTGATGACTTGCATGTATTACCTCAAATATCAAAAGTTGTGAATGGAGGAGACTGTTTTGACATCCACTCAAAACCAATGTCATATTTGATATAAGTTTATTGGAAAACAAGGGCTATAGAATTTAATTATGCTAATTAAAGTCTATGTTTGCATAGCATTAAAATCCTGGAGCACAATTTCATGTCTAGTGATGCACACTGGTGATTAACTCCACTGTCAGACCTACATTAGTATAACTTCCCAAATCTGTTGGCACAGTGTCATATTAGCATATCTCTTCTACTGGATAGATTTCTTGACACACTGGCAAAATGCTAAGGATAAGACTAGGATGGGAGGAGTAGGGAAATATCAAATCCTATATTTTAAGGGTTGAGAACATAATACTCTCCACATATTAGGACTACGCCTTTCATAGTCTCCTGCAGTTTTTCATGCTGCCTAATTTTGAAGCTCAAAACTGATGATAGCCAATGTAAAGACAATTCAGTGAATCAGGAAAATAATAAATAAATAGATAGATAAATGTGAAATTGTAAACGTGGACAATAAGGAAGCTGAGAACAGGCTGAGAGCCTTTGAAATGTGACTTTTAAAGATAGCTCTAAGAATTTTGGAGTTGCAAAAGATAAAATCTTGAAGCCCTAGAGATGAATAGGAGAAACGATAAAACCGGAATATTTGGATCAATGTATTCAGAGGCAAGTCTGGACCCTGCTAGAAGGAAGAGTGAAAGGAAAAAAGAAATAAAGGACAACAGCAATAACAAAAAATACAAAAAAGGAGTAGCAATGTGAAACTGATGATGTTACCTAGTTAGGTAACAAAATATCAGCAGGAGCACAACTAAGCTCAGATAGCATCAGGAACTCATAGTTCCACCCTAAGCGACAGACGTTCTTTTCTATTGCAATATACACAATTGGACTTATCTAAATCAGGAAGATTGTGCAGGATGGCACGAAGGCAGATAGAAAGATTCTTGAAGGAAACTATTAAATGGTATTGAATCACTAAAGCAGATGTAGTCTGAGACATTGCTAGACTTTGCTTTAAATACAGGAACAATTTCTTTCTTAATCTTAGAATAAATGACTTGTAAAGCTTGTATGCCGTCTTTGTATTATTGCATGCTCATTATATAAGAGGAAACTGTAAAATATACATGATACTAATCTGTACACAAATGTTCAGATGTCTCACTGCCTATTTATGCTGATTATAGTTTATTCTTTCTTTATGAACTTCATACTTTGATTCTGGCACTGCTGTATTTAACATGATTGGCCAAATTAATACATTATGAAAGTATTTATCTTTATGTCCTGATTTAATTGTGGCAATCATGATCTAAGAGTTTGGACAGCCCTTCCACCCTTCTTGCAGCAATTAGCAAACAGTGAAGTAAACCATTCTGAAGACTTCCTTCAGGAAAAAAAAGAAGGCATATTCCATTGAATAGAACAAAAATGCTTAATTTAATTTTTAATTCATTTTATAATTGAAATGTTGTCTGCTTAAAAGAAAGTGAGCAACCAGAATGTACAAATAAATCTGAGAAAATACTTTTTAAAATGTTAAAGTCCACAATAAAATGACAAAACCTTTCAAGCAGATCACGATAGAGCCAATAGTATATGAGTAGTGTTTATGATAACAGACTAGTTGTAAGGAAATCTTAATTTAAATCCATTCTCATCCCACAAAATTCACTGGGTGACTTTCAGCTGCTCTTTCTCTCTTCCTCCCCCTCCCTCCTTCCTCCCTCCAAACCTCTAATCTAGCTTTAGCAAACTAATAAAATTCTCTCACTTTTTATTTAGTTAAAGTAATGTGTATATTTTGAATCATATTGTCTATGTCATATGTGGTCAGACTTCAACATAAGAGCTATGCTCTTATTTTCTGTGCTATAAGCCTTATGTTACTGTCTTTTCCCCAGGTTTGTAAGCCAGAAACTATACTGAGGCAGGATGAAGAAGAAAAAATGAGCAAACATATCACAATATTGTAAATGTACTTATCAATGTTCACAATTAATTTGCATCAATGCTGGCCAAAAAACCTGACCACTACAAGATTTATCATAAAGAATGGTTAGATAGGAATAGTAAGGAGAGAGGTAGAAAAATGGAAATTTGCATTTAATATTAACAGTCTATCTCGACTTCCATCATCTTGGATTTATACTAAAATTCCAGCTTCCCCCTAAGGCTTTTGGCTGGAAAATCTTGGCTGTATAGCTCCAAAGCATATGGACAGAACAAATCACCATTCATAGCTTCCAAATCTGCAGTATGTTTGCAGAAAAATGAAACAATGTGAAGGTTTCTAAATGCATGCCACCAAGGCTGACAGTTGCTGGAATTTGGATATTTTGCCCTTTTGATTCTGCTCTGTCATGCTCTCTAAAAGTGAAATAATATTCCAGTAGAACTGTAATTAAGGTTCTGGTCTGTTGAGCCAATTGAGTCTTGGTATACCTAACAATTGATGTTTGTTGTACTCATGCTAACCACAGTGATCTAAATTGGGCCTGTTTTTTATTATTTTTTTAAACTTTTAACTTTTGTGGTTCCTTAAGAAAATTTTGGTAAGCACACATTTCAACCTTAGTGACTCAAAACAGGGAAACAAAGTAATATTGTGAATATATTCCACAAGTTGAATACCATGTCACAAGATAGGAGCAAACATAAAAAAGAAAATCTGAAAAGATGAGGGAAAATAAGGATTTCTATACTGTAAATTTGGGGGGGGGGTGGAAACATTATGACATTCCAAATATCTACATTTCTCCCTGTTTATTATTTTTTAGGGCTTTCACTTCATCTCCACCACTTAGAAGAACTTAGCAGGTCAGTACTAACTTTATCAGACCACAGAAAGATTCTAGACATACAAATAGTTGATTTATGCCACAACATCATAACTGCTACCAGTCGTTATGTCTCTCACCTATAAGTTTATTACTACATTGCCATGGAGCTCTTGCATTTAGAAATGTCTTTTTTAATAACTGATCATCCTTCCCTGCCATCTCTCATAAGGCAGCCATGAAAAGAATTTGAATTTCAAACTGTTAGACAAATATAGTTGGATACATGGCTTGTCGAAGGGGGCCAGCAAGTTATTTTTACTTTTCTGAATACATACTAGGATTAGAGACCAACCCTTAGCCATTGGTCAGCTTGGAGGCAACTGCTGCCAAACTATAGACATGCAAAACATAGACACACCTATGATTATGATTAAGATTACAGTGCTATTAATATCCACCATTGTTTGAATATGGTAAAATAACTTGGAAGCATACTGAATTAATAAAATGTGTGTTGGCATGGTCTAACAAGCATATAATGGCAAGCAGTAATGTTTTATATGTTTAAAAAGTGTGTCCTGATTTGAGGGAGAGGAATTAAATCTAGAATCCTTTCCAAATACAGTATGTGTGCAGACAAATTTAAGGTCCTAGTGTTTGAATGATTTCTAAACTTAGCAAAAATCTTGAGGGGGGGGGAAGAAAAATGAACGGCAGACCTAGTGCTCACACATTAATCTGTATTCTATCTAAGTCTGATGAAGTTTGAAAATTACTGTCTTCAAAGATGACAGAATCTTGATTTATTTTGTAGTAAGAGCAGCTGAAACAGATGGCCTTGACAACATTCTATTATAACAACTGAAATTCATTTATAAAGCACATGTTTGCCTTCGGAAGTCTCTGATTCAAACCTTGAGTTTAACCTCTATATAGGGAAAACCTGAGGCCATCAGTTGAGAGATGACTGCATGGACCCTAAGACAGAGACAGAGTAACCTTGTTTTCCTAGTGTAATGTGTAAACCCAGGAAAAAAATGACTGGCAAACTCATTGAATCCCTATTCATACCTAATAGCCCGGGAGTAGGGGATATATGTGGGGGTTGGTGGTTCTAGAGATAGAAAGCCATCGTTGAGAAGATTTGAGAACAAGGTCCCTTTAGGGTCTTCCCTCAACTTGCTCTCTTCACTACATCTTATTGGGCAGGCAGATTCTACTTAGAGAAAGTGATCTCTGAGATGAATTTATGTTCCTTGAAAAAAGAAATCAGAATGTTCCTATTATCTATATGCATAACCAGTTAATTAATTGAAACCCCACTGCTAGCTGTATAAATGCTATCACTGTTATTAAAATCTATTTAACATTTGCTAATAAGCATATATAGGTAGTCCTTGACTTACAACAGTATATTTAGCGACTGTTCAAAGTTACAATGGAACTGAAAAAGGTGACTTATGACCGTTTTTCACACTTGTGACAGTTGCAGCATCCCCATGGTCATGTGATCAGAATTAAGACATTTGAGAATTGACTCCTCCTTTATGACCTTTGCAGGGTCCCCTGGGGTCATGTGATCCCCTTTTACGACCTTTTGACAAGCAAAAGTCAATGGGAAAGCCAGATTCACTGAACAACTGTATTACTCACTGAACAATGGCAGTGATTCACTTAACAATTGTGGCAAGAAAGATGTACAATGGGGCCCTTAACAAATGTGTTGCTTAGCAACAGAAATTTTGGGCTCAATTGTGGTCGTAAGTAGAGGACTACCTGCACAGCATTCTGTTGTTAGTAGTAGTTAGTGTAAAAAGCTTACTAAATTTTCAAGGCTGCCTTAAGCAGAATGTTTTTTATATATTAACATTATACTTGAGGTGAGAAAAGGTGAATATTACATTAACTAAATATGAGCATGCTAAATAGTTAAGGCTTCATAAGTTAGGAGTTATCAAATCGGATTTGGCTCTTACTGATTGTTTCAACAAATACTCATCAACTGTACCTGTCTTGCAGCTATTCCAGTCCCCCCTTATCTGTCCTCCTTCTTCTACATTTTCTCAGCTTTCTCAAGTCTAGAATATTTTTTCTAGTATATTATCTGCTTGTATCATATCCCAACAGTGTAGGAACTTCTGTTTGCTGACTGTTGCTTCAAGAGAACCTAGTTCTTAGTATTTTTTCCCCTGCTACCCAACCCATCATATGAAAGCATCTTTCCCCCCCACTTTTTCTCAATGTTTAACTTTCAGAGCCATCTAATACCATGGGAAAAAATATTGCTTCAACTATTCTAACTTATTTGAGTGAAATATCCTTCTCCCTGACGACCTTGTCAAACTATGTCTTTGCATCCTTCCCTGGAATTAATGTCTTCTTTACTTCTCTATCCTGCTGTCCTTTTTCATATATATCCTTGAAAGGAAATACAAAAGACAACAAACTCGCCACTTTCACTTCACTTCTATACTGTATGTTCACTATGCGTGTAAACTGACATTACATCTATTTTAATTAATTAACTATTCATTATTTTAAAAATGTCATAGAATGGAAGGGATGAAAAATACCTTAGAGATTATCTTTAGGAGGTTGTAATCTCCAATTATTGCTATGTCTATTTTATCTACTATATTTTTTTATTCATTCATTGTATTTACAGTATATCACCACCCATCTCACAAACATATTTTGCCTTCTTTACTTTTTGCTAACAAAATTGTATCATCTGCATCTCTCATTTAAGCATTGTTTTAATTTCCAATTCTGGGTATAGTGCCATCTCCACTTCTTCAAGAGCAACTTCTCCCAGATAACATGGCTCACACTTGTCTCTGTTACCTTCAAAGGCTCTGCCTAGCCAGAGTCCAACTCCAAGTGAAATTGAACAATTCTACCTGAGAGATGCTGATAATATTCTTCACAATTCCTCACGGAGAATCTACAAAAGCTTTCTTCCTACTTATCAAGGACTTGGTTACTTGAAACAGAATTGACAGTCAGCTATTTGTTGATGCAATAAAGTTTGAAAAATAATTACATAAAATCTTTCCAAGCTCTGTTTGAAGAACTCAATTAATGGGGCAACTTATTTCAATGCTTGACATTTCTTACTGTCAAGATATTTGTTTTATTATGTAACCAGAATCTACTTCACTCCCACTTCTATATGGCAACTCTTTAGCTTATGAGATTGCTATCACATCTCCTCTCAATCTTCTTTTCAAGTTAAACATACCCATTTCCTGATATGGGTTTCTTTCTGGTCTCCTCACCATGTTGGCAGGCTTTCTCTGAAGTCACTTGAGTCTCTTTAAGTCATTCTTGGACTATGGTGCCCAGCAATGGACATAGTATTCCAAATAGGCCTGGCCAAAACAGAGTAGAATGAGACTATTACTTCATATGACCTGGACTTCCTATGATCAAAACAGCATTTGCCTTCTTAGCGTTACACTGTTGGCTGATGTTCAGTTTGCAACCTACTAACACAATCCAACCTTTTATAAATATATATTTTTGCCCTCAATTTTTCCCCAGATACAGATCATTGCATTTCTGCCTGTTCATTTTGATCAAGCCTTCCAGAGAAAATTTAAAAATATTTAAATATGTTCTGTTCCAAAGTGTTAACTGCTTCTTCTGGTTTAAGAAATTTGCATATTATTCTCTCAATCCTTTCATCTATGTTCAACAGCCCAAGGCCTAAAAGAGGGCCCCATGATGGTCTAGTCAATACTACTTTCCAATCTGAAATGGAGTCATTTAAGAGTACTCTCTGGGTGTGGTCATTCATTAATAGTTGTATTCTCTAGCTCATTTCATTCATAAGGATATCATAAGAGACTTCCCTGAATGTTTTGTTGAGGTCAAGGTATATGCTGTGTCTAATGAATTTTCCCTATTTATTTAGCTAGTAATTAAGTTGAAAGGGGAGATCAGCTTAATCTGGTATAATTTGTTGTGAAAAACTCATGTTGGTTCTTGTTAATTATTGCATTCCTATCTGAGTGTTCATAAACATACTTTTTAATAATCTGCTCCAGGTTCTTGCTCATATAGATGTCAAACTGATAAGTCTATAATTTCCCAATTCCTCCACCTTCTTTTCGATAGAAAAAAGGGGCAAAATTTGCTCTTTTCAGTTTTTTATGATCTTACCAATTCTACAGACATCCTCAAAAAACAGAGTTTGTATCTCTGCCATTCCCTGTGGTAGTTCTTTTGCTATCCAAGGATGTGAGTCATTTGTCCTTGGAGACTTGATTCATTAAAATTATCTAAGTGTTCTTTTATTCATTCTTTGTCTGCACTAAGCTGCAGTTCACTCCCTTCTCTGGTGGAACAACAATGGTCAGGTACAGCATTATTAACTTTTTGAGAGAAAAAATTAGACGGCCTGTGTTTTTGACTTTTTCCATTCAGCCTTTTCTCCCCTTAACAGACTCATAGTTTTTTCCCTTTGCTTTGCTTTCTGGTGTGCCTTAAATCTCTTTCTGGTTGTTTGGAGCATTTGTTGCACATTTCGCCTTATTCTGAGTTTTAGACTTTCAGATACAACATCTGCAGTTTCTGGTGAATGCCTTGCATTTTTCTTTGGTTGTAAGCCCATTCTTAAATTTTCTTTTAAATGTCTCTTTTTCTTTTCAGAAATTTAGAGAAATGTGTTTTAACTGCAGTTTTTTTCTTGAATGTCTCCCATTTTTCATTCTAAGAAGAATTGTTTGCAGTATCTTCTTTGGTAGGATTTTTCATCCTTTTACATCCAAGGATTTCTAGCCACTGGATCCACTCTGCTTTCCACCTGAGTTCAACAGATTCAGCTATCTTGAAATCCAGTACACATAATGAAAGCAATGTTAGAAAAGCATGGAGAGGTATAGTGAATGCCATTGTATAAACTAGCCTGATGGTAGCTATTTTCTACCTTGGTTACCATTTCAGATTTCATTCTTTTGTTGTTGTTATTTTAACGTAGTTATTAGAGGTAGACATCCTCAGTTATGCAGAACTGGAGAGTTAAAATAAAAATGACACAGCTATTCATAGGTATGCAGCAAAAAAAATGCTGATGGTTATCCCAAGATAGGCCCCCCAAATATTGAAACACTGCTATCATAATACGTCTAGTCCTTTTTTTCACTAGACTAGATAAACCCAATTCCTGCAACCGTTCTTCATATGTTTTAGCGTCCAGCCCCCTAATCAACTTTATTACTTTTCTCTGCACTCTTTCCAGAGTCTCTACATCTTTTTTATAATATGGCCACCAAAACTGGATGTAGTATTCTACGTGTGGTCTTACTAAGGCTTTATAAAGCGATACTAATACTTCACATGGTCTTGATTCTATCCCTCTATCCTTTTCAGGAATGATGAAAGCCTGTTTTGAACTTTATGTTTCACTGATTTTCAAACAAATGCAAACAACTGTAAAACAGAAGATTTTTTTTTATTTGCTCAAGACCAATATCTTTGCAAGGCCCCAAAACTGGCATTACTATTTTTTACAATTAGAATTGGGTGACTTAAAGTTTGGATCCAATCAAGATATGTACATATGTCCTGGAACAAAGTAAAGTTAGAAGTGCCTCAAACTGTGCCTAAAGTTTAGTAGATCAGAAGTTATATTGTTAATTTTAGTAGTTATATATGGTTCATAGCAGAATTAATAAATAAGCTGAATGGTATCAAAATTGTTATGGTTTTTTAAAAAATCAAGTAAATAAAGTAGACACATGAAAATGGAATTATAAACCAGTTAGAATTTAACAAATACTTAACTATCGCTTAGATGTTATTTTGACTTATCTCCACTCATATTAAACAAAGTATGATACACAGTTGTGATATGACATTACCCCAACCTCTACTCCCACCCCCATCTCAATATTCCATATCAATATTTCTGATGGAAATATTGACAGGTAAAAGAAGTCTTGTATTTAGTAATATGTACACATCCTAAAATGTGTTTGCATAGAACTTTAAAAAGTCATTGTGTGTAAGAACATGTCGTTTATTATATGATGCAAATTAGCTAAAACAGGAAATCACACTGATTTTTTTGCCTAGACAATTTGTGAATTCAAGTATAGTATAGAATGCAAGCTTTATAAAAGAAATCACGAGGAATAACCAGAAACTAGATATGTAGAAACCTTAATTTTTCCCACATAAGCAAATGAAGTACAGGAGGTGTCCTTCGGTGGAGATGTGTAGAGGACATTCATGCACATGTGTGACTTTTTACCATTTGGCCTATCAGTGAGCAAGTGTAGTGAGCACCCATCGGATTTGGCAGCTTCATCATGATAATGTACCCACCCACTCTTCGCATCTGATTCAGACTTTCTTGGCCAAACACAGCATTCTCATGGTTCATCCGGCTCCCTGACATGGCTCCGTCTGACTTTTGGCTATTCCCCAAGTTGAAAATGCCGCTGAAAGGGACCCAATTTGAATCGAGAGAAGACATGCGGAACGCAATGGCCCAGCCTAACATCATTCTAAAAGATGCATTCCAGAAGTGTTTCCAACAATGGCAGGACGCCTGGGAAAAGTGTGTGCATTACCAAGCGGACTACATTGAAGGAGATTAAGTTAAATGTATTTTCTATGAATAAATGTATTTTTGCCCACCAAAGATTTGATACTTTTTGAATAGACCTGGTACAACATTTTGGAAAGATACAGCCTTTCATATGCTATTCTCTTCAGCAATCTACTAGTAGTAATCCTCTGCAGTATTATTATTAAAAATTATCTTCTGACTGAATTAATTGTTATTTAAAAGTTAAACTAAAAAGATGGTTCTCATATTGTTCTTATTTTTCTTTGCAGACATTGAATTAAATCCCATTTTATATCTTTTTTATTGTCTTTGCCTCCGAAATGAAATAAATTGGAACTTATAAAAGAAATTAAGGATTTAACAGATTTTAAGATAGTAAGATCAATGTGAAACAACTAAAGAAACCCTCTTAATCATTAGAACCATTGAGCAAGGTAGAAGTAGCCCTTGAGAGTTAATGATTTCTTTCCAGGATTATAGGAGGCAGACTTTTCAACATAGTGTCAAGAATGCAGAAAAGCACTTAAATGGATAAGGAATAGTTTTTCATCTTGCTTTTGGAATCACTGCCTAAAGCTCCAACTAGAGTCTTTCCAACACATTTCAAATGAGAAAGGAGTACACATCGTTCATTCTTTTGTTATTTCTTGATTCTTAAAGAGTAAAACTACCGTAATTCATGTCTGCATTTCCCCCCTCACAATAGGATAATTGAGAATCAAACCTGGAACCTGAAGGAGTCTGAGGAATAAGCATCATTTAGCCTCAGAAAATAACGAACTTGGATGCAAGTTAATTCCAAGCACACCTAGGAATCTCACAAAATAGAACCTATTTACCACTATTTTTTCTGAAATCAACATAGTAAAAACAAATAATATTTTTCCCCGCCCTCAGACCAAATCATTGAACCATTTGCTTTTCTGAGTCGATGTAATTCATGCAAAATTATATTTCCAGAACAATTTTGAGGTGACTGCTGATTGCACTAGCCTCAGGGGAGGTCACCGTGGAACAATGCTTCAAAGCAGTGATAAAAAAAAGCTGGATTTTTTTTTTTGGAGGGGGGGAGGAAAGGCTAAAAGAAAGTCTTTTGAGAATTTCTTTTCAAATTATCTCTCCAGTTAGGAAAAGGAAACATCTTTAAAAGTACTTAAGTACCAAGTGAGTGACCCTTAGCTGCTGGAAGGTTGCCTCACTAATGATGCAGAGAAGAAAAACAGCCATTTCTGGCTGACTTGTTTCATGGCAGACAAAAAAAAGTTCAAAATGCCTGCTCAAAATAAATATAGCTTGAAAACCTGGCAGAAGAAGGCAATCTGACAGCCAAGACTTAGTTCATCCAGGGGGGGCAACTCAGGAAGACTTGTACTTCTTATCCCCCCATTCCTGTCTGCAGAATGGCCTTGTGATTGCTTCTAATCCAGATGTGTGGCTATGGAATGCTTCCTTTGGAGGAGGTGAACAAGAAGTGGCATGAATGTGGGAGTCTTCTCGGACTATATTCCCGAGGGGCAAATTTTCAAACGGAAGCGCGTTTTCAAAATGCTGTGTGTAGGTAGTTAAATTAAAAAAAAAAGATTATGCCCTCAGTTGTGCTGAGATGCTGTGATAGTGTCAAAAGAAAACAACTGAATAAAAATAAAGGCATGGGAAAAGGAAATGTTTGGAGAGGCAATAGAATAAACAGTGTTGTGCTAGGAAGTCTGTAAAAATATTTTCATCATGCTAATAATAGATCAATGTACTATCATTTTAAAAGATCACTGTCATCATCAATCACTCACTTTTTGTCAATAAAAATATACAGGTCTTACCTCCACCCCACTCCACCCGTGAATAATATAAAAATAAATGATTTTTACCCCTCCTGGTTTTCTAAATAGACTGAAGTGCAGCTGAGGGTATCTTCAAAAAAACGTTTATAGTATCATCTGGACAAAAAAAAAAACCAATTTGGAGAATTATCTGAAAGTAGGAAAAACAAGATGAGGAGCTGAGGCAAAAAGGTCAGAATGAAAATGAGTTTCCAAGAAGAAGGAGGGAAGGAAGTCAAGAAGGTTAGAACTAAATTGAATTGAGATTCCAGAAGCATTTATATACAACAGTCAACATTCTCCCCTTTACAGATCAAAACAAAAATTCTTTGGTTTGTACAATATTTGAATCTTATATATCTATATACCACGAACACAAATTGCTTGTGTTTAAATGTACTTTACACATATTTGAGATTTAAATGATTTTTATGCAAACTGGTGCTCATCGGTTTTGTCATATTACAGCTCTCCTAGCCTCTTCCTATTTTGCAGTCAACGGAACTATGAAGCTTGGGATAAACTGCATTAAGTCCACAAGTTCAATTGTTGCCTCTAAGACTGAATCATGCACATACAATTGAAAAGGAAAAAAATTCCAAAAATTGGATCCCAAAAATTAAAAATGTCACAAATATCCAAATATTAATGAAAGCTATAAAAGTATTTTTAATTATGAGCAGTTTTGGAAAGCGAAATCAAGTTCTCTAAAAATTCTATAATGGAACTGGAGATTAAATGATCCTTACAAAATAAAGCAAAAGTGATACAATCTTTTTTTAAAAAAACAGATAATCAGCATATTTAAAAGTGAAGCATGTGCTGTTCTAGAGATTTATCAATTGTCAAAGTCTCTGACTTGATAATATGCTAGTTTAGTCTCACACAATCTAATGTCAATCATGATCTAATAAAAATACCCAACATTCTTTCTTTTTCTAATTTGTTTTATTATCCTTCCAAGATGTTTGACCTGGAAACTACAAAGTTAGAAAAGCTGAAGCATGGTAAAGAGCTTCCAGGATTTGGCTTATTGCAATTATTAAAGTTCTTATAGTTTGCAACTGTTTTGCATCTCCCCTTCTTTTTCCTCTTTTGGTACATCTGATAAACTTTACCTTAAACATATCAAAGAAGTAGCCATGCTTGAACTAACTCCTTAATGTGATTAACATAAGGAATTTCCTAAAGAACAAAAATTCTTGAGCCAATTAAAAATGAACCAATTAATTATGGCATCTACTTGAGCTTACTTCAAGAGCATAAAATATTATCTGAGAATATTACTTTGTGCAACTGATGAAGTGTACACTGGTCTGTACAGCGTATGTCACAACTAGTTGGTTGGTTCTTAAATTACTTCTTTTTGCCTCAATACAGAAGTCAACTTTTTTTGAAATGATTTCTAAAAAGTATTCAGAGCAGTTTAATATTGAAATCACTGTTATAAGTCTCCAGTTGATGATATTCACCATCCTTTCCCTAAAACTTTCTACAGATGATACTATAGGACAGAAATTATGTTGTCAAGCAACATAAGTAGCACTTGAATTCAAGGTCAAATTGGCTAAACTCGATAAATACCGAGTTAAAATAGCCAATGTGGATTTTGTAAAACGAGATCATGTTAAACAGATATTCTAAGCTAGAGAACTTCCATTAATACAGCACACTAAGACTGAAGACATTTTGAATGATACAACCTCAAAGGTTCTTGAAAAATTATGCTACCATGGCATAAACGAGAAATTATTTTTACTAAGCAGGAGATGGTTAAACAAGATGTAGAAATATAAACAGTCATTTTTATAGTGGAAAAAGGTGAAAAGTAATGTGACCTAAAGTGTCTGGTCTCTACAGTATATGTAATGATCTGGAAACCAGTCAACACAAGGCAATTTGATGCTACCATCTTTTCCATTCCCCAACCTCTCAACCTTTTCATTTCCATTGACCTCAAAAAGCTGAGGGAGAATGTGCAGGAACTTCATTCAGTCAACCACCTCTGAACTACCCACTGATCCTGAAAGAGCCAAATTTATCTTAGTTCATTCCACAGAAAAATAAATGTATAGTCATTCTTCCCCTATTATGCTCTTAGTTTATACGGTGCACCCCAAAAATAAATGTATCTGTATATGCTACTGTATATATGGAATTGCACAGCCACCAAGCCATCTTCCTCTTAGACGACCTCAAGAACAGGCAAATGAAGCAAGATTAGATGAGAATATCTTTGTTGTATTTTCAGATAACCTGTGTGAAACTGTGTGTGTGTGCGGGGGAGAGATGACTTACTCCAAAACAGACAAATCATGAGAATGCAAAGGTCCAGAATTGACTCTGAACTGATGCAGTAAATCTGTGGAGGGAAACAGTAGTATACCAAGATGTCTACAGCTCTGAGTCTTCTAGAAAAATAAAACTGAACTGTGTTTTCCCATGGTACATAATCAATTAAGGGAAGTCAGTGGCACATCCTATAATTGCTAATACATAGGTATGCAAACACGCTGTATCTATGTATTCAACATAATATTCTCTTTCCAGGCAAGCAATGTCATACAAAGGGCAGTAAACTGTGAAGAATTATTTTTTTCAATAATTCCCACTGTATTCAAGGCTGATTTTTCACCTGACTGCACACTTTTCACTTCTGTATAATGAGCTGGGCAGAAGTATGTTCTTAGTCATTTCCGCTTTTAAAAATTGTCCATTCCTGCAGCTAGCAATGTGAATGCAAGTAGGCTAAATTCCCTGCCAGTAAATACGAAAAGTGTATTAGGTAAATTAAAAAATAAGGAGCTGAGACTTGAAGACAATGGAGATAGACGAAAGATAAATGTAATGAATCCTGGAAGTTTTAACTCTGCAGTTAAACTATAGGTGAAATAAAATAGAACCGACGATACAAAGAAGCAGATGAGATCAATTTATACATTAAAGCACAAGAATTCCAATTGTACCAAACTCTCCATTTCCTTACATAGGTGAACTTATTTTTTCCTCCAAAGTTTTTTTTCCTCACTTGTCAAGGATGAAGGTCCAAAGAGCAGAATCAAAAGAGACTTTCCTGGTTTTCTTTTTAAATCTATTGAGAGAGGAATTGTCCTGCTCCTGATCAGTTCTTCGAAGTTTGATTTTTCTGGGGTCTGGTAGCCTCCATTTAGACTGACAGATTCATATTTCCCCTAAACTCCTTTGGGTTTAAAGCTTTTGATAATGGGGTTTCTTCCCCTAACTTACAGCCTCTTACAGGAAGCCCTTGACTTACAGCAGTTCACTTAGTGACCATTCAAAGTTACAATGGCACTGAAAAAAGTGATTTATGACTGATTTTCATTCAAAGGTTGCAGTATCCACATAGTCACATGATCAAAAAACAGATGCTTAACAACTGACTCATATTTATGATGGTTGCAGTGTCCCAGGATCATGTGATCACTTTTTGTGACCTTCTGACAAGCAAAGTCAATGGGGAAGCCAGATTTACTTAACAACCATGTTACTAACTTAACAACTCTGGCACAAAAGGTCGTAAAATGGGGCAAAATTCACTTAACAAATGTTTCACTTAGCAAGACAAATTTTAGGCTCAATTGTGGTCGTACGTTGAGGACTACCTGTACTATCATTCCTGTACATATTTTTCAAATCTTCTTTCTGGAAGGTGTCATCAGCAGTCATTTCATCACTTTTATTTTTAATTTCATGCATTTTGTTGGATACTTCTTGTTTGGTCATTTCCAATCATTTTCAAAACATGTTTTTATTTCTACCACAATTACTCTGCATTTTAGTTCCCTTTTTAAATCTTAGCCACTTCTTGATTTATTTGATTACTACATTTTTTGCATATAAGCTGCTCTCCCTCCCTCTGTCTATCCCCTCTTACTCTCCCCCCTCATATAATTTCCTCATTTTTGGCAGCCATGTGTCAATCCTTTGTGACCGGACAGGTCAAGAAACAGACCTTGCAGAGATTTCATGCTATTTAATTTTTATAGGGTATAGTAACTAATAAAATCTTGAAAACCTGTCAAAAACATTCATTGCCCCTTTTTTAAAGATAAGGTCAAGATGAAGCTGGCTTGAATCTTTTTCTCACACTTCCTGGGGCTAACCAATCATTTCATGTTCTCCATTTCCAGTCAGAACTAAATTCTTCTTCACAATCATTTCCTTTTTTTCCCTTTCAACCACAACTTCTTTCACCTCATTTTTCTATCAAGCATCCTTTTTCATTGTTCCCATTAGTGTAACTTCTCAGACTTCTGTGGTATTCTATAATATAATTCTATAATATAATTCTTTTCACTTTGATCTAAATAACTTCACATTCTCATCCTTTTATGTCTTCTTTCTACTTATTCAGTTTGGAAATCAGTATAACTTCAAATAAGGTATACTAAGGGAGAGATTTTCAACCTGTGGTCCGTGGACCCCTTGGGGTCCCTGGCCAGGGGTTCTGCAGACAGGTCAAGAAAAATTTGGAAAAAGTAATATACATGAATTGTCGATTAGTAATCAGCTGAATTTGTAGGAATGGGATCCACCATGCAGCAACAACATGTTTTGGAGTCCGCAGCTTGAAAAAGATTGAAAACCTCTGTATTGACATATTTTCCAAACAAGAGTCATTCTTTATCATCTTGCAGTCATTCTACTATAGTTTTTAAAATTTCTTTTCTTCCATGTCCATATTGCCAAAGATCCACTCAAACCTGCCAAAAAATGGTTTGTCTCACATTTAGAAACTCTCATGAGTCTTGTGTCCTTCATTGATTATGTTTATTCTTATCCCACCATTATCTATATATATAAAAAATTAGGCGCGTTTGTGTCTGGTAAGTGATCCCGGAAAGTACTGAACCGATTGGGTTC
>JANHFO010001305.1:464214-475437 GCA_032468095.1 Pareas carinatus | reverse complement strand
CACATTTTGTCAGAACTCTCAACTATGACCTGTCCATCTTGGGTGGCCCTGCACGGCACTGCTCATAGTATCACTGAATTTCGCAAGTCCCTTAGACACGGCAAGGCAACGATCCAAGAAGGTTTTTTTTTTAAGGAATGGGTCATGATTGCTGTGGTAGCAGGTTTTTTTTAATATAGTACATTGGTCAGAGACTTTTGAGTAGCTGATATATTTTTGTAAGTGAATAATTTTCCAGTTTGGTGAGAGGGCCTGCAGGAGACAAGCCATATTGAGTTTCACATGATTCAGTACCCCTATACTGCAAGAACTTCATTGATGTTGAAGTCTTGAAAGGAAGACTAAGTTAACATCATGTGAACGTTGGATGATCTTTGCTGAAGCCTTTCTGGATTGAAAGAGAAGCAAGAGTATTGCTAAGCTTCACGCTACCTTGGTTGAAGCTCTTGACTCTCTAGATGCTAATTCAAGAACTGACCTATTCAGCAGAAGACACACACACACACACACACACACACACACACACACACACACACACACAAACGATATGGCTAGATTAGTTTCTTTACTGCAGATAAAACTGAAGCTATATGCACCCAGAAGACCTGGTGATTGCAGTACACGGTAATTTAACACCTTGATTCCTTAATCTTGTCTTTCTGAATCAATGTACCTTGAATGATCTCTTGTCCTCAAGAGACATTTCTTCCGTGTTGACATAAACATTTCTTCTAGTCTGAGAATTATTGTTTCCTACCTTGTCAACTTCTTTCCTTCCAAATATGGTTATACAGTTTGCTGTTCCTCAATTCTTAATTTTTTCCTAATCCTAACCATTCTTGAATATTGGTGCTTTTTAATGGTCTACCATGCAGAGATCATGTAGGTTATTTTTTTCTGTAGAGGGGAATATCTCATTTAAAATGTGCTGTGCTTTTGTATCTGCTTTAAGGTTTTTTTTCAACTACCGTAATAAGTATAAAAAATAAGTATTCTTTTATTTCCATGCCTCCCCTTAATCTCCCCACTCCCTATAATGAATCTTCTAAGCTTTCATTTAGAGAGAAAAAGAGAAAAAAACTTTGATTTACTTTGTGAAAACAACAGAAGCGAACCCATATCAACATCTACTAGTAGAGCGAAGATGCTCGTGCTAATAAGGGAGATTTAAAAATCCTCGGGTTGGCCTACAGACAATGGCAAATTGGTGGAGGAATATTATTCTATTCATGTGGTGCACAAAAGCTCCCTAAGTGCAAAGCATATTAAAGAAATCCACCATGCTGCTTTCTTTCTGACAGGGACACACAGAGGAAGCCACATTAGCTGCAGTGTTGTCTTTTTACACCCCTGGTCTCCTCTCAGCCTGATCTGCAGAATAAGCATTTCGTTCTTTGTCAGAGTGAAGAAACATTCCAGTTTTTTGTTTTTGTTTTTGACCTCCCAATTCTGTCTTCTCTCTTTCTCGCTCTCAAAAATAAAATAAAATAAACCGCTTCTCTCCTTGAGCACTGTGGGGGAAGCTTCCCCTCTGCAGGGGATTGTGGGAACCGTTCTGGCCTCACTTATCACCACTGACAAATCAATGGCAGGCTTCAGAAAGCTGGGCCCCAGGACTCCAGCTCAGCTCAGTCTGGGAGCAGTGGGAGGCTTCTCCGGTGCATAAAAGCCCCTTGCCGCTCTGACTTGTTGCCTTAAATCGAATAGAGGAACCCTTTTCACTCTTTTTAAAAGCAACCCTCCCTCCTGGTTCAATTTGTCTTGAGGAGGGTGGTGGGTTTTTTGGGAGGTGGGGGAGAAAAAGAAGGCACTGAAGAGGGAGAATGGAAATTGTGTGTGCAGGGTGGGGGGGGGCAAGGTTGGTAATGTTTTTTTCTGTTTCCTTTTCACAATGGGTCCGGCCAATGCATGCCGGGCTCGGTTCACAAAGCTTTCCTGAAGGAGCTGGAATCCCGCAGGGTTCCTCACAGAGCATGTTTGCCGTGTATATTCCCATCGACAATGCACTGAGACATAGCAACAATCTCTGCTTTGGGCAAATATTTCTACAGCTTTTTCCTAATAGCTCTTTGTGGGGAGCAGGATAGTGATGGTAATTGGAAAAGAAGTGTGTGTACGGGTATGTGTGTGTGTGTGTGTGTGTGTGTGCGGATGTGTTGAGAAAGGAGCCTGTCACTGCTTAATTTGGATTTGGGCCCTGTTTCATCTCTGCTGTGCTTTTCTTTGTGGGAAGACGTCGGGGTAGAAACTCTACCGCTGATTCCTTGTGCGTTCAGACACACTTGGCGAATAAATTCTAATTCTATTCTAATTTCAGAATGTATAACTTAATAGATGCAGAAGGAAGGGAAGAAGGACTTCATGCAGTCCTAGAGGAATGCTTCTTTAGCATGCTTAACGGGTTTCTAAACTACATGCTATCCGTGCAGGTATGCCTGGATGCAAAAGGCTGACACCAGTGGAGGCAGGAACTTCCTTTCTGTCTTCCAGAAGAAGATCCCGTAAAGCTGCAGATTTCTGAAAATCGTAGCTATTTAGCCAAGTACAACATGAGGTAAAGAATGGTCCTCTCTCCATGAACCATTGAACTGAATCATCTAGGAGTGAGTTAATATGTTACGTAAACTCCCAAAAACAGCTGGTTGGCTTGCTCCATTAAATCTGGAGTGGATAGCTCTAGCCCCACACATCCTGTAAATTACCTGTGTGTCCCGCAAGCTACTTATCCACTTACTGGAGGGTTAACTGTTCCTTCCAACCCCTGTGATCGCACTGAGCTGCAGTCTCTCTGCAGCCATTTTAGCATGGCCATATTGAAGTGTAAAAAGAGAGACTCGGTCTTACGGAAAGAATACTTTTCCTCTCTGTTCAGGGTGGTACTTGATTATGCCACCATGACCTTATTTCTTTTTCCACTTAAGGGAAAGGGGATCTGGGAAGTGGAAAAGGAATTGGCACCCGCCCAGCCTCAATTCCGTCTGCTCAGAGAATTGGGGGAGGGGGAAATCCCTAGATGGAGTAATCCTAGTTCATGTGATGCTGATGCATGAAAGTAGCTCAGCTGGCTGGGTCATCTGGGTCATCTGAACATGTCCAGTGTGTGCAAATGGGTACCATTTTCTGCCACCACTCAAAAGTTACCAAAAATCAGGTAGTATAGCTTGATTCTGGAATCCTTCTTCCTTGGGCTGTCATTTAGAAATGGATATCAGCAAATCCTCCCACCCTTGCATTCTGTTTGAGAATACCACTTCCATTGTTTTGTTTTTTTATGCAGGTAGCCCTCGACTTACAGCAGTTCATATAGTGACTATTTGAAGCTACAACGGCACTAAAATAAGTGACCGATGACCATTTTTCACACGTCTGTTGCAACATCCCCCCCCCCGCCGTTATCAAAATTCAGATGGTTGGCAAGTGACCCCTCACACTGTCCCGGGCTCATGTGATCACCTTTTGCCATCTTCTGACCAGCAAAATCAACAGGGTAGCCAGATTCACTTAACAAACCTTGTTACCAAATTAACAACCGCAGTGATTCACTGAACAACTGTCGCTTAGCCACAGAACATTTGGACTCAGTTGCGGTCATAAGTCGAGGGCTACCTGTAATTTGTTGGCACCAAGAACCGGGCCAAAATGATTTGATCCAACTTTCTACTTGGAATAAACCTTTTGGTATTAGTTGAACTTAGTTAGTTGTGTCTATTGATATCCATCTAAGTAGAACAAATTCTGAATCTGCTTTGGTAATATTTCATTACAGTTTTCCTCCAGGCGCCCAAAGCGCTGTGTGAAGTTCTTCATTCCACATTATCTTGATGGTTTTGTTTTTTTTAAAGTAGTGGATTAGAGAATACAGATGGCAGTTAGTTCAAAGTGACCTGGCAATTTTAATAGCTCGTGGGGGAAAAGAAATATCACATTTTGGGCAATGCCAAAGCCTTTCCTTCAAAACCAGTCTGAGTTATGGAACTACTAAGTGGCTTTGGGTCAGTCACTGTCTCTTAGCCCAACCTACTCCATGGGAATATAATGAGGATAAAATTGAGAGTAAACTGTCTTTTGGTACTGAGGAAAGGCAGGCTAGAAACCTATGGTATAAACATAAACATCACCAGGTGTTTTGGCCTTCTTTTGACTGCACTTCCATCCTACTCTTTTGGACTAAATATTGCTGCTGCTATTTGAACGCTGAGTGATACTTCCATCTGCCCAATGATGCTAGTGTTGCTTGTACTTCTGATCTTGGTTTAATAGATTATGTTCTTGACTTTCATTCTGACTGTCCTCCAACAAGACAAGTGTTTTGTAATGGTCAGAAGGAAGAGAAAGAGAAGGAAGAGCTGCAGCCAAGACAACAATCAGATAAAAGAAATTTGAATCCAAACAGAAACGTAATTTGAGAAGAGCCCCTCCTGATTCTCTTGAAGATAAAAGTGTGTGTGTGTGTGTGTGGAGGCACATTCAGATTGCAAGGTTCTATTTCAAGGTTCTGTTAGTGTAACCTTATAATAAAAGTGGTACTGGACCTAGTCTGGTCCGCCCCAAAGGGTCCACATGTTTCTTCAAAAATGTGTGTGTTAATGCCCATGCACACACCGCCTTTTTCGACTTGGATCTTTCGGGTTCAGAGAAAATAAATCAGAGGCTCGGATTCAGTCTACCTATACAGGGCTTGCATACTTTTCTCTTTTTTATTAGAATTCTTTCCAGTTTGTACTGCAAGAAGCTCGGGTAGTAAAGCAGTGGCCCCCAACCTTTTGGGCACCAGGGACCGGTTCCACGGAGAGAGATTTTTCCGTAGACCGGAGTGGATGTGGCTTCAGGTACTGCCTGCATCCTGCCAATGGGATTTGGCTTGTTTGTGCAGCCCAGTTTCTAGCACGCTGTGGACTGGTGCCAGTCCATGGACCGCGGGTTGGGGACCCCTGCAAAAAAGGACCTAGAATGAGTTTGAGCAGGTCTGCTTTGTGGTAACAATCATGATAAAAATGCTTTCAGTAGCCCCGCTGTGTTAGCCTCCGTGCTACCTTTAGAGCATTTTTTAGCTTTGTTTGTTAGATCCTAAACTTAAGATGAGACAACAAAGTTTCACATTGATTTACTTTTAAAACATGGTTGTACTGAAATTACGATCATGCATTTCAACTTCAAGCTCCATCTCTGGAGGCTTTTAAGAAGAGATTGGATAGCCACTTGTCTAGAATGGTATAGGGTCTCCTGCTTGAGCAGGGGAGGGACTGGATGACCTCCAAGATTACTTCCAACTCTATTATTCTGTTAACTTAGGTCCTCCTATTGAAAAAAATCTAATTTGGAAGTGACTTGATCCAGTTTTGGTTTGAATAAATTGCAATTGCCCAATGTCTTCAGACTCCAGGTATTTACTATGCAATGTGCATACTGGTTTGTATTGCTGTATTTGATTTATTGAGAGAAATGAGTTATTTTGTTATGATGGTAGTGAGTACCTTCTTGAAGTGGAGAATATTTGCTGTTCTCTTACAGATATTATGAATAAACCAGTTTTTAAATAAAGCTTAAATTTGCATGATTACAGTCAAATCTTAACTTGTCACTTTTAAGTAAAAAAAAACCCCTACGTAATAGTTGTTGGCTATTCAGCCACAGATTCTCTTGTCTTAAAAAAGTGAGTGTTGGTCTGATATTGCAGTGGGGGAGGGGACCTCATCTTTTGACACTGTTGGCCTGGATATTTGGCACTATCTTTGGAGTTTGATATTGGTAGCTCCACTTGTCCGAACCTATTTGGCAGTAGGCAACGTTAGGAAATATTTCTCCATTTCATATGAATTGTCCTGTGTAATGTGCTGTATGCTTTCATCTCATCTCTTATACTTTGCAAAACCAAAATCTCCATTCAGAAATTTGAACAGAAAATGTAATTTGCTCTCCCCTCCCAATCAGTGCCATTAAGGCAGTGGATTCCCTAACACGTTGTCTAAAAGGGATGATAGGATGAATGAGACCAAGTGAACTGACACTCATTCTAGTCATGGTTGAGGTGTTGACCATGAGTATGAGAAATGATCGCTCATTCTCTTTGTAATTAGGATATCGTTTCTATGCTACACATTAGTATAACTTCGGAGTATTATCAAGTACTAAAAATCATGTTGCCTTAGAAAAAATATTTAAAAACTACATGCAGTCCAAAAACATATCCAGAATCCTCTTTAAGGCTGTCTATAGGAAATTATTTTATTTTTTTGCTGTTAAATTGATCTCAGACTTTACATGTTTTTGTATTGTCTCATATGTTCCCCTTCATCTCTTAAGAAAGGTAATATGACTTAAGGAGTCCAAGTCTTTCTTAAGCCCTTAATATTCCCTCTGTGTAAAGATTTGTGTAATGAAACTTTGAGTTTTAAAAGGTGGAAAAATCTTTCCTATTTCAAAAAGACCCTTAATGGTTTTCTGCAACACATTTGGCTGTTTCTTTTTTCCCCTATGATTTATGTGTGATTAAGTTAACCATAATTAACATTGTCAGAAAGAACCCAGATAAGCCTTTAGGACTCATGTCCTTAGTGAACAAACTTGGATCTGAAGCTTGCTCCAGTACTTTAAGCTAGCCATATTTTATCTTGCATTATAGTGACAAACCGTAGTTCATTTAAAAAAGAAAATTAATACAAAATTTTGATTTTCTTGTGGCCGCCTTGCAGAAAAAGAGAAAATTCATGAGTCTTGGGGTAACAGTGTTTTGCTAAGAGTAAGAGATTCTCAGAGCTGGAATGCAGAGAATGTGAACATACAATTAACAATCTGAAAGAGCAGGAGTGAAGAAAGGCTAAAGTATCCCTACACAAAGGAAAGAATAGAAATCTGGGCAAAGGAACTGAAATAGGGGGTTAGGTACAATTTCTGCATCATCTCAGAGGTTGTGAACGGGTTATAACAACTTCCAATTCTGAGTTACAATCACAATTTAGCCAATAGCTGTGCTCATCTCAAATCACTAAGTGTTGTTGCTAATTCCTGTCATAACTTCTTTCGTTCTTGACTATTTGACATGCTGACTGGATATGATGGAAATTGGAGTTTATAGGTAAACATAGTCACTTAGAATTGTATTATTGAAGTACACAGAACCATTTGTAATCAATCAACATTCAACTGCAGAAGTTTTTGAAAATTGCAGACTTTACAGAAGGTCACTACCAGTTGGTTAACAAGTACTGGCTACTTCGGAATATATTAAATTAATTTTAAAACAATTATATTGGTTCTCAGTAGGATTCTGAATTCACTTGCAAGTAATGGGGCTGATTTTTAAAATTCTAAAATATTTACCTATAAGATGTTTGGATTTCTTTTTATGATGTGAGTCAATTCACTCGTTATCCTTTTTTCTGGAAGCCTTGTTTCCTATGATCACCTCCTTCTGAGAGACTTTGTGGTATACTAACTGCCTTGCTTAGAGACTGTTTGAAGTTATTGGGGAAAAAACAGCTTTATAATCAATCAAGGGCCATAAATTACATTTATGGCCCCTGCAGCATTCCTCGGTCATGTGATTGCCATTCAGGCACTTTGCAACTGGTGTGCATTTATGGCCATCTTAGGATCCCATGGTCATATGATCGTTATTTGCAAACTTCACAACAGGCCTCCAACAAGTAAAGTAATGGAGAAGGCAAATGTGAAATCATAAGCCAGTGATGGCAAAGCTATGACATATGTGCCACAGTGGACACGCAGAGCCCTCTTTGTTGACATCAAAGCCAAGTCGCCCCAGCATCGTCCCAGAGCTGAGCATGCTCAGAAAGAGAGTAGCAGCACCAGGTGATGATGTCACAGGGCCCTGTGCATGCTCAGAAAGCGGGTAACGGCACCAGGCGATAACATCACGAGCACCAACTCATTAGCTGTGACTCGTCCACACACTCAATGCCTAAAAAGTTAGCCATCACTGTCATAAGCTATGGTCCAGTGATAAATTGTTTAATGGCCACAGTGATTCACTTAACAATGGAAGTGCAAGTGATTCCTAAGTCTGGTGCGGTCATGTGATTTGCGATGGTGCTTTGTGATGGAGTTGCTGGTTCCATTTGTAGTTGGTAAACAAGGACTACTAGTAGAACCCCAACAGAACTGTCCTGCCAAAGTAATGGAACCTCTTTCCTTGGGGTAGATCCCTCAGTTCTCCCCTTCATTCTTTAGCTGATTGGCTGACCTGCTTTTATTTTATATTTTATTTTTTATGAAATCAACTGTTGCCATGATGTCCTGCCCCTAAATTAAAAGCACTAATAATGAACAGAATGCAGTGAGATAAATTTGAAAAGTAAGAAAATAATAGAATAATGCTATATGTGGAAGGAGTGCAAGAATAGACTGGGCTGGGCTGGACTAGAACAGAATAGAACAGAACAGAACTGTATAGAACAGAACAGAACTTTATTGACCAAGTGTGATTGAACACACAAGGAATTTGTCTCCTGTGCAGAAGCTATCAGTGTATTTTGGAGATAATCAACTGGAGTGCTTAACATAAATTGGGTCACTGTTTATGGGCTACTAAGAAATGTAGATTCTTTAGTTTACAAAGCAACTGTTGGACATTTGGGAGCATTTCCTTTTTATGCTATTGGGGGCAAGGACCACTTTAAATTAGCTTTTAGGTAAACATAGAGTGTGTATGAGGCTAAGATTATAATGGAAACGGATCTGGGGAGAAAATTGCAGCTCAAGGTCAAGGAAAAGTATTAAGGACTCATAGTACTAGTAAAGGACTTTTCTTCCCTCTTTCTTGAACAAGTGGGTATCACAAGAAGTAACAACCTTAACAAATTCCTACAACCAAGTCATATGTCTCAGTTTAACATGTCAGAATGATATATAAATATATGAAATATTTTTAATGGGTGCCGTAATTTTGACTGGGAAAACTTGATTTTCAACACCAGGTTAATCATTTGCATACGTACATCCTACATTCTCTTTTTAGTTCTTGTTATCTGCCACTCAGAAACAGCAGATGCCAAATTTAAGATTTGTACACATCGGAATGAATTCATATATATGCTGTGTGTGTGTGTGTGTGTGTGTGTGTGTGTCTGTAAATCCTGTTACTTTGTGAAAAATGCTCAATTTAAAAACAATAGAATTATTTTAATATTTCATCAAATTGGGGTTGCAGTTTTCTGTTGATCCCAGTATATTCTGTAGCAAGGGTTCTCAACCCCTAGACCATGGACCAGTACCAGGTGGCAGCATGCCAAACAACCTGGCTGCACAATCAAGCCAAGTCCTATCCACGGATAGCCTTTCTCTGTGGTTAACTGATCCCTGGTGCCCAAAAGGTTGGGGTCCACTGTTCTACAGCAGAGGCGTCCAGCCTTGGCAACTTTAAGACTTATGGATTTCAACTTCCACAAGTTCTGGCTGAGAAGTCCACAAGTCTTAAAATTGCCAGGATTGGACATCCTTGTTCTAGAGTGAAATCAAAAGGTATAGTTGTAAGAATTGTAAACAGTCAAGCAGTAGTGAATGGAGCACAGTTAGACCTATATATTCTTTTGCTTCTCTACTTAAAATGGAAATACATATTGCGTTCTTGTCAACAGCATGAAAGTGGTTTGCCATCTTCTGGGATATTATTTAGACTTACCAGACTAGTATTTGTCCTCCAAACACTAAGGAGATCTAGCTAAGTTTGACTAAATGCTGACACCTACCAGAATGGAAGAACCATTACATTCGTACAAATTCACATCTAGTATTTATGTTCTAGAAAGTGATCTTCAGCCCATCTCTTTCTTGAGACAGCTAGCATAGTTGCATAATGGGTAAGTTCATGCATCATGCTGAACTGTAAGGTGATGTTGGTGGTGTTTTTGGCTTGGTAGGATGTGTGAAACAGCTATTGTGGTTTACAGTCATGGGGCCCAATCCATTGGGACTTATTCAGTAAACCATGGTTAAACAAAAAGTGATTTAACATGGTTTGTCAATTCAGCCAATGCTGTAACCAACTTAAAGGGCTTGTTTTTATTACTGATACTTGTCCTTGGAGTTAAGTTAATTTTGCTATGGAAAAGGGTGACTAGAGAAGCCTAAGAAAGGAGATAGTTTTTGATCTGGAAAATATCAGTGTCCCTGCGCTGGGAAAATGCAGTTCTAGCTAAAGAGATGATCTGCACTGTAACAATATCTGATGCCTCCCATTCTTATGGCTGTTTGCATAGGGTCTGGTTTGAATGTTTTTCTTCTGTGGGTCCGGTTGGAAATGCCCCTCCTGTTTAGTTTTGTGTTGTAGCAACTGCCTTTTTATCTGAGCCTCTTGGTAGGGGTGGAGTGCCATTGAACTGTGTATGGCATGGTCCTTATGTCCTGCTTCCCTCTCAATGGATCCAAAATGAATGAGAGGGAGAGGATGAAAGGCCTCTTGCCTGCACGCAAAACAAGTGGGAGCTAGTCCCCATGTTGATTTCCACCAGGAAGCTGCCTCTTCGTAATTATAGCCCCCACTTCCTGAAGATGAAAAGAGTTTTGTTCTCCCATGACCCTCATTCTCCTGCAAGCTCTGCCCTCCCTTGAAGAGACAGACCAGTGGTGGAATGGAGCAGGTCAACTGGGGCCTGAGAACTTTAGCAGGTCCTGCCTTTGGTGTGCCATGCAGTGGAAGGAGGTTTGCGCTTATCTCTTAATCTTGCTTCCCTGCTAATAATAATAATAATAAAAACAAAAGATAATACGCTTTCCTTAAAAATATGTACTTCTTGTACTGAGGCCAAACAGTTGGGCTCCTAAAGCCCCTCCCTGTAAGGTGAAAGGGGACCAGAAATAACAAAACAGCTTGGCAACAGTAGGAGATGAATGACACTGGCAGAGACAATTGTTCACTTTAATGCTGCCGGAGACTGTTCACACGCCATTTTGGGGCATCCTGCTGAGCAAGCAAGGAAAGGGGCATTTCGGCTGGTCATGAGATTTGGCTAGCCAGATTGAGCCGAGCTGAATAGATTTCTGTCCATTTAGTTCGTGGAGGGTATTATTTTATAGTCGCCCATTGATTAACTGCAACTTCACTCGATCAAAAGAACGATTTGAAACTACCCTAGATGATTGAAGACCCCAAACTGGAAGACTTGCTGGCAAGCTACCGGCATTTGGTAACAAAAGTCTTAACCCTTTGTAAGAAGTTGTGTTTATTATTTATATATTTACAAATGTATAGGGCCAATGAAAGCC
>JANHFO010001305.1:448821-464114 GCA_032468095.1 Pareas carinatus | reverse complement strand
ATGAAACAGCCTACAGGTAGTCCTCAAAGTATAACCACAATTTGAGCCCAACATTTTTGTTGCTTAGGCTATTTCATGGGACAGGCAGCCCGACAGAGAAGGCCCGTTTCCTAGGACCCATTAGATGATGATGCTTCACCCAAAAAATGCAGAGCATGCCCACTGTGCCAGATCGAATGGGACAAATGGAGGCCATTGGGATAGAAGTAACCTGGGCCCATACCACCTATGTGACAGCCAGCATTTTGAATTGTACCTGGAAGCCTGCTGAAAGCGAATGCTGTTCACAAACCAGCAATGTTACATGAGTACATTGTGATCATTCAATACTACACAGGCCTCTGCATTCTGGATCAGCTGATCAACAACTGTAGGAGTTGTTACTGTACTGTCATATACAGTCATACCAGCACATTATGTGGGAGTGTCCAAGCAGATTTAAGATAGCCAGGAGCAAATATCTATTTAGAATATGAAGGCCTCAGTGGCCAGTTAACAAAATATAAATGTGTGGAATATGTAGTCTCTACCAGATGATCTAAAAATATAATATTATAATAAGTGTAGTGGTTCTCAGTCTGTGGTCCGCAGATTTCTAGGGGGGCTGCAATGTCATCACAGAGGGTCCACGAAGCTTGAAGAAATGTTATGATTTAAATCTTGAATTAAGTCTTGGGGGTTCGTGGCCACAAGAGGTATTTAAAGGGGGTCCATGGTGAAGAAAAGGTTAAGAACTACTGTGATAATGTAATATTTTCACTAGTGCACGCTTCTTCAATGTGAAGCCATGGAGGCTTTTGTATCAGCTTCTTCTATTGAGATGCAGCTAAGTAATAAGAGGGCAACAATGGACAGTGCAAGCTGGAGGTTTTAAGAGTTGTACTCCTAGTGTATCTGAAGGGCCCAGGGAGAGCAATGGCTGGTTTGCATCAACAGCTGTTAGTCATGGCAGCTCAATGGAAACTATATATACAGGAGGAATATACATCTGTGCACGAAGTGTTAAAAGCAAGGTTCTGGAGGAGGAGATTAGTGGCCATGCCCTGTTGTAAGCACTTCTGAAGATACTTGATTGATCACTGTTTGGGTTAGGATGGTGGATCAGTTGAACCTTGACCTCATCTAGGAAGGCATTATTTTATAAATTGGAGAATTTTGGATTTTGTAATTGGCGTAGGTAATATGAACTGCAAGGTTATAGGTTCTCACTGAGTGCCTGGCAATTGAAAAATGCCATTATTATTCCCCTCTGCAAAGGGAAAAATAAGAAGAGTTAGATGCAGAAATGGGAGTGAGTGAGTGAGTAATTTGTTAAGGTAGCCTAGAAAAAAGAATTGGCAGAACTGTGACTGAAATGGCACAAGAGGTAACAACGAACAACTTCTGAGAAGTACAGTGTATCTTTACGCCACACATGTTTTTGCTTTAAAATGTTTTAATTTTTACTTAATAAGGAAGTATACTTATACAGCTATTCTTATATAAACATCTTAAATGAAAAAGCCCTGAGACAACCTCTTCGACAATGTTTGTTCCTGTCATGAAAGCGTCTAAAAAGGCCAGCTTGTATACATGCACACATAGAGTAATATATACCCATCCTTTCAGAATCAACAATGTGCGGTGTTCGGAAAAGGAGTAAGATACAGTAAGCCAAAGAAGTGCTTTTATTTATTTGAAGTAATTGGACTGAATTCAAATTGATTCGTTTGGGATCCCTACATTCACCATTTCCTTTCTTCTTTTACTACACAGTTCTTACTGTACGTATCCCAAACCAACGGCATTAAGTCTTTATGTTTCTGTTGACACAACTCAACTCTTTCACATAGCAAAGCACACAATCACTTTCGTTTCTTTCAACGAATTCCTCACAACAGATCATAGGCTACCCGCTGCCTTTCAGCAATATTGGCATATCTTAAAAAATTCCTCTCTCTGTGTCTCTGCTTTTAGGAAACATGAAATTAACCTACTGTACTTGTTCTAGCTTTTCACCCAAAGGGTTGTTTCCACATTTGTTTGCCAATCCTCAAAACGCTGGGCTCCTAAAATGTTTCTTTCTACTGTAAATGAAAAATTGGGGCATGTACAAATTCCTGGGTAAGGGTAGTTATGCTTGAGAAGCCCACATTGTCTCAGTCTTCACCTGAATGAGAAAAGTGACAGCTAGAATAGGAATGAGAAGCTTGCTTGTTCACGTCTCTCTCCCGTTGTTCGCTTTATTTGTCTTTCTGTTATGTCTGAGGAGTTTGTTAGGGAACTGCCACTATGTCTGGAGGCTGCCTGATCTGATCTGCCCTCTGCTCTGTCACTTGTTTAATATGTTAAAGCCACTAGAGCACTGTGAAAAGGGGAGGGTGCGTGTGCTGTGAAGCCAGGCTTGTCTTTCTCCCCCCCTTCTTTGGCGTGTCCAGTTTTCAAAATGAAAACACAGATGGAGGTGAGAGAGCATTTGATGGGTGGAAACCTTTCTCCTCCTTTGACATTTCCTTAGGCCTTGCAAGAGACCCCTTCACACTTATACGTGAGCGACCACTGACTTGGAAATATTTCTGTAAGGCACAAATGGAAGGAGAACAAAGGTCCTTTATATGCCTTCAAGAATATTCTTACTGGGTTTGGTGGGAAATTATAGGTACAGACACATGCTTTTCAGGTAGGAGATGTTGCATATGTCTGCTAGCAAGAGCGGGCTGCCGATTGTTCCTCCCCGAGGTCATATAAATAACAGTCCGTTAATGGCTCTGGTTTTCAAGAGTGGATATTTAAGGAATGTCTTCATCATAAACTAGAGGTACATTTGATTGGCTATTTAACATGGAATTTCAAACAAAGGGCAACATAGCAAGTGAACCATGAACTATGAATATTTTTTTTAAGAAAAGAAATTCCTACCTATGGTTTCCTCCAAAAATAGAAAACCTTTCCACCATGTGGAAAAAAAATAGACTATTATCTGTTATAATTCTGAATGCCATTCAAAATCATGCTAGTTACCTTTAAATTACTTCATGGCTTGAGTTACCTATGGGATCTCGTGTTGTTTCTACCCATCCCACCTGGTCTAGGAGGAGATGTATGCTCCAAGAGTTTTGGCTGGTGGAGTCCAGGGCAAGCCTTTTCTGTTGTGGCACCTGATCTCTGGAATATCATCCTTCTAGAGATCAGATTGACCCTGTCTCCCTTGGCCTTCTGAAATGCTCTGGAGATGTGACTCTGCGCATGAGTCTGGTGTCCTGAGTGTGAGACAGAGCCCATTGCTTAGTTGAGTATTCAGTTGTGGCTTTTTATTTTTCCCTCCCCCGAATGCTATGGGTTTTATTTATTTCTGTATATGTTTTTATCATTTTTAATACTATTAGTCACCCAGAGTCATGTATGTGATATGGGAGTCCATATAAATCTGCTAAATAAATAAGTCTTCTAAATAATGCTATTTGATTAAAGTTATAGGAGGGTTCTGGCATACAAGTTAAAAACAAGTAAGAGCAGCTAAAAATCTTCCAAATCTCATTTTATGATCATAATGGGCTACCTTCATGAATTTGTGAAAAGATTAAGGCATGTAAAGCACTTTGAGCAATTATAGAAAGAATTCAATAAATAATAATGTACATCTTGGAGATGTTAACATACATTGCTAGTTGTATTTCTATGAGCTAGGGTTTAACAATCTCTTAACCATGGAATCCAATAGTTGCTATTAATCTATGTAGAGTAGAGTAGAACAGAACAGAACAGAATAGAATTCTTTATTGGCCAAGTGTGATTGGACACACAAGTCTCTGGTGCATATGCTCTCAATAAGCTACAAGTCAGTATTATGATAATCATGAAATACATTCATTGTGTCATCATATCATAAAACACATTCATCATGTCATAAGATACATTTTTGTGATAGGCATAGAACATCATGCCTGTAGTTTAAAGTCAAAGAATTCTAAATAATCAATTTACAAGTCATACTAGAATACTAAATATTTCCTAGAGTCTTAGTTTATCCCATTTTTCTTCAACAATATCTAAAATTCCCAACTATCATAATCATTGCTGAGAATTCTGTCCAAACAACTAAGGAGTTCCCAAATTGGCTGAGGCTGATTTTTACTGGAATGAATGTTTTTGCTCCAATTTTGTCTGTTAAAGCCAAATAGCTTGTGCTGAACACATACAAAAAAGAGAGTCCTGTCGTTAAGCTGCAGTAGACTAAACCATGAATTATTTGCTTTCCACCTGGCATTAAATCTTTGAAACAGCTATCATACAACCATCATGCCATCCTACACACTCTCCTTAATCCTGTTGTCGAATTGCCACTGAAGCTTTTTGTTCCTAAATTTCACCAGCTGCAAAATTAGATTGCTGCAGGTCTCCAGGAACAATGAAATATAGAAAATATACATATATTTCAAGATCTCTTGCGAGGATGTTTCATGTTTCTTTCTGTTCATTGTTTCCCCAACTAAGCAGTGTATGTAGCTGCAGGTGAGCAGTACTGAAAGATCAACTGAATTTTGTACAATTATAGGGGCATAGAGATGTTCCAACTTGGCCTACATACATTAGTGTGTGTACATACTGTACAATGGCCTCTACCTCTTGACTGAGAGTTAGAATTTGCATCTTGATGCATTCATTAAATTAATTCAAGGATGGGGGGGTTGGAATCTGAGTAAATCCATCTAATAAGAAAAAATATCATTACTGGATAAAATATATCTTTGAATGCATAAACATTCAACAAAGTGTTCTGAAATTTGGCCATGAAAATCTTGAATTCTTTGTTTTCTATATATTTTGTTCATCTAGAACAGGGTTTCTCAATTTTAAGGCGGATGGACTACAACTCCCAGAATTGGCTGGCTGGGGAATTCTGGGAGTTGAAGTCCACCCACCTTAAAGTTGGCAAGACTGGGAAACCCTGATCTAGAATAAGATAATTTTCTACACATTTCCACTCAGAAACCTTTTTAATGATGTATTCTGTACAGAGAGCCATATTTGACCACTGACTGTTGCAATGAGGTCAATACAGTATTCTGAGCTGTATCTGGTATTATTATTTTTAAAGAATCAAAAGCCACTGATTCCCAGTTCTTGGATGACACTAATATTTGAATGAGGTTCAGCCAGAATTTCCCAAGTTGATACCCTGCAGGCAGGTTAGTTTGCAACTTGTAAGCCAACATGGTTCAATATGAATTGACAAGAACAGACTGGAGAAGGTTGGCCTGGTGGTGGGACTTCCAGAGCCATCTCTGTAAAAGCAAGGTTTTCTTGAAGTTCTTTCTTTTTGTGCATATTTTAAATTTCTTTGTATTTCTTGGTAACATCACTGAATTTTTCCTCTTATGGCTTTATTAACATTTGACAATTTTCTCTCCTGCCTTCTTGTTACCTTTGGCTGTTGGTCAACATAAACTCCCCACGTCCAAAACTAATTCAGAACGCTGCATAACAGTAGCATTTAAGTTTTGGGATTCTGCCAGGAGACTGCCAATCTAATTCCAGTGTCAATAGTTGCTTTGGAGTTGGCTCTTCCTACTTAAGATTAGACTTTTGCATAATCTAAA
Source organism: Pareas carinatus (assembly GCA_032468095.1). Taxonomy (NCBI): domain Eukaryota; kingdom Metazoa; phylum Chordata; class Lepidosauria; order Squamata; family Pareidae; genus Pareas; species Pareas carinatus. The sequence continues at coordinate 458,535 of JANHFO010001305.1, read as the reverse complement.
AGTACTACATTACCTACATCAATGTCCCTAGAGTCTGACTGAGCTTTGTTTTCCAATAACATGGAATACCAATTGCCCTTTGCTCAGGGCAGAGGTGGGTGGGGGAGTGAGAGAGAAGGTCTTCCTTTTGATTCCTGAAGTGTAGCAGAAGGCTTTGCTTTTACTTCATGAGTTGAAGAACAGAAATCTTGGCACATAAGCATAACACTAAATAGGTTTCCGTAGAGTTTGTTTAATGGTGTGTCTAATGTAGCCTTCTCCAACTTGGTGCCCTGCATTGTGTTTGGGATACAGATTCCAGATGTCGCGTCTTGTTCACCCTGGTTAGTGGCTATGTTGGTTCGAAATTCTGAGAATTGTAATTTCCGTACATTCACTGAGCAGATCATTGGCCAAAGCTGGACTAGTGACAGATGAGATTAGTGAGGAAGAAAAATTACATTGTCACATTTGGAGCCAACTGAAAAATGTCTTGTTTTAGTGTCTAGCTCTATTCTGGAGTCAGACTAAATCAACAAGTGAAGTGTATGCATTGAGGTTAAGCAATGAGTATCTAATACTCACTGATGTGTATCAGTCAGTTGGTGATTTATTGCCTCTGAAGTAATAAAGCACAAAATAAACCCGGATAATTTCTGGTCAGAGAGTTGTCGAAGTAATTTCTTTATTCTCTGTTCTGTTATTTTGACTTTCAATTAAGGTCATAGTCTTGTTAACTCCCACTTACAGATAAAACCTTAGTACCAAATATCAGAATTGATTGCAAGCAGGTTTTGTTCATAAGAAGCTGAGGAAATTCCTTTTCAGTAGAGACGGCTGAAGCACAAGAATAGCAAGAGCTAAAACTTAATAGTTCGTGAACCTCTTTGGAAGTACGCAAAGATGCGGGTGGGCTGTACAGGGCCAAAGTTTCCTGCACGGATTGCTGCGCTGTCACAACTTTACCACTGAACATCTTGTTCTGTTTCTGGCAACACTACTGGAAATGTCTAGCCCCATATGAACCCATAAAGAGTATTTATGAAATGGTTTCCCCTCATCCCATAAAATAATGGCTAAGGCTCCTTTTACTTTCAAGTCTGACTTTCTTTCAGTTTTCTGGTAACCAGTGGGGGATCCGTGATGACATTGTGGCTGTGTGGTGCGCTTTGCTTGATGAGCTCGGTCTAGTTCTGACATAGTCAGTTCAGTCTGGCAGTTAATAAGTTTTCCTATTTTGCTCATTCTTTGAGAGAAATCTAATACTATACATGTTTTTGTTACATGTTTTTTTTAAAAAAATGGTCCTTCTCCCAAGATAGCTACATTTATCTTGTGGTTCTCCTTTTGAAGCTTCTCTGCTTGGGGATTGCAGAATAGCGGTTTCTACCTCACTCTTGCCACAAAGCCACGTTTACCATCTTTTCCTTCCCCAGAGACCTTCTTTCGCAAAACTAAGCCTCTGTGGCTTGCTTTCCCAGCCTCTGGTGGAACATCAAATAGTGACAAGGAAGCTGTGTTGCGTAGATCCTCCACTATTACAAGGAAAAGATTACACCAAAACAACTCATTTGCTGACCCTTTCACAAAATGTTTCTCAAGCTGGTGCCGTTCGAATGTGTTGGGCTGCAGCTGCTTCCCTCCCAAGTCATTAGCTGAGAAAGCTGAAGATGATGGGGTTGTGGTCCATCACATCTGGAATGTGTCACTTTGAGGAAATCTGCTCTAACAGAAGAGTTTTGGTTGAAATTCTGCAAATCACAGTCCTGAAAAGAGTCGGATTACAGCCCTCAAAAATCTGATAGAGAAACAAGCTCTTATTTCCTTCCCATGCTTCAGGGCTGGAAAATTATAGCTCTATTAGGGAATCGAATTCTTAGCCTAGTAACAACAGAAAAGTGGGTTGGTATAAATACATATTTAATATATTGTGGACTGGTAGTTTAGGAGCATAAATAGAGAGAGAAAGGAATATTGGACATTCCATGCCGCTAAATATGCTAACACTGCATACTCGTTGGCCTCTGAATATATAACAGGGACCAGATCCTTTAGTATGAACCAGTTCTAGAGAGTGCTAATCAGAATTCTTGACGCAAGCTTGTCAGATCTTAAGGAAATTGGTTACTAATGGTGAGAGATGGAGGGCTAAAACTTATAGAATGCGACCAAACACAGGAGTGACTGAGATCAGTCATAAATTGCTTGGTAGATTTCCAAGGGAATGATAGCTGTTTTCAAATCTTTTGGCTTCTGGCACAGATTTTGAAAATTCTGTACAAACCCATAATGTTCATAGCATCAATTTCACGCAGGTCAGGAAAAATGAAGGTGGGTGAATGGTTTTTCCTTGAATAGCAGATAGAAAGTTCTTTCTGCCCAACTGTCCCCTCTCGGGTGGATTGTTGCTGCCTTGCCTGCGGGATCTGATGCTTTTGTTAAAATGACAAAAGCAGGATTGCAGTGCAAGCTCTGCCCCTTTCATATGTGTATGCATGTCACGGTGCATATACATAAGGGGCAGAGCTTATGGTACAACACTGCTTTTGACATTTGCTCTAGCCCTAGGGACATCTTTGCTCAATTTGTTTCCAATCCTTAAGCCGCAGATCTTCTATGTAAAGTGGACCAGGCTGCTTGACTTAATACTAACATCAGTGATATGACTATGTCTCTTCATTCAGTTGGAGACAAAAGAGTTCTCTTTCAATCATTTGTGGTTGATTTAAGGAAAGCCCATTGCATGTTTACTGGAATTCGAGCAAGAGGCTAAAATATATATTTACATAAAATATCACCATGTATTCTGCATTTTCTCCATCAAGTGCCACTGGAAGACATACTTTTTATAGAACAAGAGTTAACATAAAGCTACTGTAATTCATGGACAGCTACTTCCCTATAGTTGCGGTTATCTAATACCTTTAAAAGCCAAGTCACCTTGAATTAATGATAAATTTCATAGATTAATTATTGAATGTGCAAGTAATACTACTATTTTTTTCTGTTCTGAGTGTCCCACTATTTGTTTTATTTCAATGATTCTGAATATTTTGAAAAAGAGAGAAAAACTTTCACCTATAATATCCCCTGAGTGATGCCTTAGTTATTAAAAGGGATATACAAACAATAAACTAAGAGAATGATGTGGATAATTTGTATATATTGATTTAATTGATTATCAAAAGGGACTTAATGAGAATCTCGTAAGAAAACTGAAAAGAAATCAAGTTCTAAGACATTTTTTGAATGGACTAAAGATTAAGATTGTTAGAAGTAAGAGGAAAGAATATAAAGTTGTGTATTTGATTATGATTAAAATAGATATGCTATTATCTCTGGAAAACACTTAATGGAGTTTGGCTCACACCAGAACTGAAATGATGATGCTTTATGGATAAGTTTATAGATAAAGGGTAGGATATGGAAAGAAGAGAACATTTGTTGTATTTTAAGAGATGATATTACTAAACGTGTTTATACTTGTGATGAAGATGACAACTCTCATCTATATATCTTTATATGCACAGTATATTCCTATCTATATCATCCATAGATATATACACACATACACATACATTATATTACTATATTCTTACTTTTCTTTTCCTTTTTTCCTTTTCCCTTTTCTTTTTCTGCACCTTCTCTTCTTTCTTTCTTTTCTGTTTTAAGTTTGCATTAGTTTTTATTGCATAATCATAATCTTTAATGAAATTATTATTAAAATACTTTTTACATATTTTGATCATTTTATATATTTTCATCGTTTGTCATTAATTGTTTGAATGAGTTAAAAAGCCTCAAATTTTCATAGGGAGACTCTGTCTTGGGAAATCCTGGTTTTAGGATGCGTTCTCAGAGGTAGAAGATAAACATATAGTGCATTTTTGTTTTTTTAATAAATTTACAGACATTTCTAACATTCTGGTTCCACTTTGTTATTATGAGGTACTAAGTGTAGATTAATGACAAAAATGAATTTCAACAACTGTAGAATCAGCTTGCTGGATTTCAACATTGACAAAAGTGAAGGGGGTCTGAATACTTTCTGAATGCTTTGTAAAATACTGTCTCAAGACTAAAGGTGTTGGCTTTTTTTTCCCTACTGGAGAGTTACTGGATAGCTTGCAATGTGATATTGTGAAACTACATTTAAGATGACATTTTAGAACATACCCATATACACATCTAATATCGGGAAATGCATTTATCAAGAACAGGAAACATAGCATCTCTACCACCTGGAATTCTGTGTGCTGTCTATAACAAATTGAGCAATGAGGAGGAATCCGACCTCTGTGAATTACGACAGGTATCCAGTTATGATATATTAGACTAAGGGGATGAATTGCAGCTCATGTCTTGGAAGTATCTTAAGTATCAGAGTTTTGGCAGATTTTTGTGGCTTCAAGTAAGGGGAAACTGAAAGCCTGGAAGGACTGTTTTGGAATGAACAGGGCGCTCAGTAGCTGTTCATTGAAATTGACATGAAGGTGTTGCTTGAGTAGACACCAATGATTTAAAAAATCCATCTGAATAGTCCAACAAACCAGCTGGCTGTGTATAATTCAGCTCTTAAAACTAGGGGTTTTGACTAAAATTGTTTTTAGAGGTCCTGAGTGTGAATATAGTTTAAAAGCGTGCCGCCATTACAGATTAACCTTTACTTCAGGAACATGACCTAGAAATGATACATACAATTATACTATATAGGGGTGGTTAAATGAGTTGTGAGTAGAATATCAAGAGATATTTTACCAATGAGTATGGGAAAGAATAGGAGGACACCATGGCCCAGCAGTTAAAAACACTGAGCTGTAAGTGGCGCAGTGGTTAGAGTGCAGTGCTGCATTCTACTTCTGTTAACAATTGGCTGCCAGTAAGTTCAGCAGTTCGATTCTCACTGGCTCAAGGTTGACTCAGCCTTCCATCTTTCTGAGGTCAGTCAAATGAGGACCCAGATTGTTGGGGGCAATATGCTGATTTCGGTAAACCGCTTAGAGAGGGCTATAAAGCAGTCTGAAGTGCTAAAGTGCTAAAAAGCTGACAACCAGGGTTCAAGACCTGAGCGCTGCACAAAACGGTGAGGTCCCATTCCTTGCCCTAGCTCCTGCCCACCTAGAAGTTCAAAAGCATACAAATGCAAGAAGATAAATAGGCACCACTTTGGTGGGAAAGTAACAGCGTTCCATGCGCCTTTGACAAATAGTCATGTTGGCCACTCGACCATGGAAATATCTTCAGACAACGCTGGCTCTCTCAGCTAAGAATGGGATGAGAACCACCCTCTGAGTCAGACATGACTAGACAAGGGAAGCCTTTATCTTTACAGGAAAGAATAATGCTTGATTGGGTATTAAGAACTAGGAAGTGACAATATTCTAGGATTTCTGGAAGACAGTAGATAAGAACAATATCTGCTATCTGACAGAGAAGGTAAACAGATGGTTGTCAGTTTGAGATACTAGCAATTATCCTGGGAATCGTGCCTGCAAATCAATTAATACAGAATCCTGCAATTCATTTTCCCTTTAAGTAATTTTGTAACTTTACCTTAAGTTCTTTGCTTAGTTGACAGTTTCCTGGCCCTTTGTTGATTTACCTATAAGGTGTGTAACCTATTATTTTCAGTATGAATTCTCTGCTGTTTCCCTTAACAAAATAAACTTGATACTTAATGCTTCACTCTAGATCTTCCAAGGCAAGATCTTTTTTCTTGCTCCTAAAGTATATGTAGGCAAAACTTAGACCAGAGTATACTTCTGAAAATTTGTATAATACCAATGGTCGTGATTCTTAGTTGCTTGTCTAGATAGCAACAAATAAGACACATGGTCAAAAACTTTCAGAGTTTTTCAAAGGAGAATCGGGAAGAGTGACTTCAGTATTTGCAGTATTTGCTTTCAAGGCACATTTCTGTGTTTGTCTGTTGCATTGTTCATGGGTTCTTGAGAATGAAAAGGAGACTTTTCAACGTCAAACCTTTCTGTGTAAGCCTCAATATTTTCAGTGAAGATGGACAAAAGTGTGTTGAATGCTCTATCAAGTCATTAGGGAAGCAATTAATCTGTAGTCAGAATTAACTCGGTCTTTATTTTTTTAAATCGCTATGCCAATTAAATATCAATATATAAGATTTTATGAATGACCCAATAGCTGAATTTGGAAGAAGCTTAACCTTTAACATTTGGCTTCAGATATTTATTTTGTAATGGAATGTTTCAGAAAGTGTGAATTAAAACATTTTACCCTTTTCCTCTGTATATATTTTAATCAAAGGCCATCTTCCAGAGTTATTATGGAGCAGACTATAGGTGTTGTGTTCCAGCTTTCTGTTGTGCTGCTCTGTAAAGTTTTCACTCTATTTGCAGCCAAAGGCTTCAGTCTGAAACGAAGCCTGCCACTTCTGCTAGATGGGCTCTGTAAGTGAATGTTGTTTCGTCCACAATAGAACTATGAATGCAAAGTGACTTTCTTAGTTTCTGCCTGAAGAATTCTCTGTTTAAACAACGGGGTCAACAAATCCCTCCATTAAAACAGGATTAACTGTACTTTCTTTCAGTGAAGAATTGCCACTTGAGGATCGAATCAGTTTCTTAAGAGAGAAGTAGAGAAATAGTTGCTGTTTGGCACTTCTCCAAAGCAAGTAGCACCCCTGCTGCCTTGTAATCAATGTTTCCTCACTGTAGAGGCAATTGATTAATCATGCAATTGGAGACCCAGGCAAGGGGAGGGAGAAAGTTAAAAAAAACAACAACACCTGGTCTTATAACACAATGCTTGGAATAAAGTAGGAGTCAGAGCAGATTTCTGGGTATTTGCATTATATTGTAGGAGTTTCTGCCTCCTATTTATCTCATTGTAGAAACAACTCAGAAGCTTTGCTGAAAAAGAATACTTGTGGGGAAAAATACCAAGAACATATTTGTGTGTGAAAGGATTTGCGAGATTGGTTCTGGGGGTAAATCACACATTTCTGGGCTGAGCGTGTGCTTTTGCAGCGCCTTGTTTTTAATGCTTAACATTTGTCCCATCAATTTGAGTTCCTAAGTTTTGCAGCCTGCTAAGGTTGGAAGGATTTTGGATTTCCTCTGTCTCTCATGTATACTACCAAGGCATCCAAGTGCATCTTGAGAGCCTGAAGTTTTGTGCCTACTGCTACTCTTAGAAAGGGAAATGATGCATAACCATTTGAAATTTTCTCAGTAAAAGACAAGATCCCATGGCGATTTCTGATTTAGAATCTGAAGCGTCATTAACAACATCGGGAACATTCTGATACAACGAGGAGAAGAGTATATTTTATTCCCTAAATAACTGCTTTGCTTGCCAGTAATCAGGTGCCCTGACTTTCAAAGCATTTCCGGATCTCTTGGCTGACTTGGGTTGGAATGCAAGGTGGAGACAGAATCATATTCAAAGGCTTGAATCTTCTGGATTTCTGAAGCCCTTTGAATGGTGCAAAAACACCATGCCCTGTTTTTAGAGGTAGAGTTCACTTGAAAGGAATTTAACTTTTATCAAATCTGCTATATATTCTCTCCCCCTTCTTTTCTCCTACAATATGGCTAACATCATCATGAGATCCTATTCCTGCTATCTGCTATTACAGAGAGAATATTATTATATTTTTGTGAGCTACTTTGAGATTATAAAGAAGACGGAAATGTAAGAAAATGGCACACACTGGGCACCACTTGTTTCTGATATAGAAATAAAGTGACATTACACAATAAATTTGAAAATGGGACATTTTCATCTGACTGTTGTGTTATCTTTCCATTTAACTATTGTTTTTCATAACTATTTGTTTGATTGGCATTTTTGTTTCTGCCCCAAAGCAGAAGGATAATCTAAAAGAGTTTTTTTAAGATATCTTGTTAGAACACAGAAGTTTTTTTTCTTCTGCTCTTGTGAGTACACAATGTGTTTTTTCTTGTGCACGTTGACATGGTAAAATTAACCAAATTATATATTATATCATATGTGAAATTCCTTGTAAATTAAAAACTGCATATGGGTCTATTATGATCTTTCTGTATTTCTCGTTTGTCCAATTTTAACTACAGTTTGTTGCTGCTCTCCATCTTTTGAGAAGGTTTTGGAAGAAAAATGTGCAAAGCCAATGCACAAGCTTTTCTTTCTGACATGCGTGTCTATCTATGCACACAATTTTGACAACTGTTCACATCTCTGCAACATTTCCTGAAAAATGTTTTTTTGCTTGCCTTGAAGAATATACATATTTTTTTCCCATCCATTGTAATTTTTATCAGAGAATAGCACCACAAACACTCAGGGAAGTAGAATTTCCATAGGATATCTCATTTCAAATTCATTCATCGGCCTGAAAATAGGAAAATAATTATGCTTTCTGTTTATTCAGTACAGAGGATGCATTTCCTTTTCTTTTAAATAAGAAAATTTTTATTATTTTTTTCAACATAGAAAACACCAACAAGCAGGAAAAAAGAGACATTAAAATAAAAATTCAACACAGTTCAATGAATCGGTAAAGAAACAGTCACCTGAAAGTACCTTTCAAAATTATTTCTATCTAAGATGTCTATCACATTTACTAATACAATTCCACACCTACTCCTTCCATCTCTTGTTGTGGATGCATTTCCTGATAATATGCACACACACAGATTCAGTTTGGTTGTGTTTAGTAGTTGTACCCAGTTAGCTGTAGAATAAATATATCGTATGACATAAATTATGAAAGATTCTGCAAGGTGACCTTGCACGAATGCCTATTGGCATCCTTATCTTTCTATAGACTCTTCTCTGGGATAATGCTGATTATTTTCTCCCTGCAGGTGCAGCTAGCAGCAGCTCTGAATGTTCCTGTGGCCGCAACCATTTCACTTGTGCCGTTAGTGCCTTTGGCGAATGCACTTGTATTCCAGCTCTGTGGCAGTGTGATGGCGACAACGACTGCGGGGATCACAGTGATGAAGATGGTTGTAGTAAGAACACAATCCATAATTAGGAGGGAGGAATTGAGGCTGAAGAAGATTCTATATGTTTTTTATGCTTTTGTATTTGGTTCTTTTAAAAAGGCATATGCCTTATTTCTCCTCAAGGGTTGATTTAAGACTATTATTAGACTCCGGAAGACTGAATGCATGTTGCTAAATTATGAAATGCTGAAACCTGACCGCTCTCTCACCACTGACTTTGACCTTCTTGGCCACTAGTACAGGCAGGGTTCTGTTACATTATCTTTTGTGCTCCGGGATGTAGCAGACAGAACCAAAATTGAGTTTTGCATTTTGTGTGTTATGTCATTTTAGGACCTAACAGGGACTCACTTCCGCTATCACATAATTTTAAAAGAAGTGTAAACTGTGATTTCAACTCTGAGCCATTTTGAGATCACCTCTTACTGATTGGCAATTGCAGACATAGTTTACAACTCTTGCTGATGGTAGAGGAAAGTATATCGGATAGAGATTTTTAACAAGACTCATAAGCTGAGAATGAGGAGGAGTAGGAAGGGAGAAAGAATAGATTGGAGGCAGACAGAACTGGTCCAAGAATAAGCGGGGCCTGGTGCAAAATGTCTCATGCAGGGCCTATTACTATTTTTCTTGGAGAAAAGTATATTTTATTTTGTTACTGAAAAATGTTTATTAAAACCTGCCAGGCCTCTTATTTTATTAAAAAGTTTTGTAAACAAATACAGAGTATAAGAAATATAGAACATAAAACCTTGAACAACTTTTTTTC
>JANHFO010001305.1:430907-444403 GCA_032468095.1 Pareas carinatus | reverse complement strand
AAAATGAGGAAGGCTGTCGAAATAAAAGTACATTCTGGAAATAAGCCTTACTGCATTTAATTTTTAAAATTATTTTAAGTAGAATGGGTACTGTGATTTATATATATATGACATCGCTTTTCAATCCATTTTAAAAAGAGTAGATATTGGTACGACTTGGTTTTGTTGTAGGATTCATGGGCAAGGATACGCACTGTTGACAATAGCACTAGCACTTAGACTTATATACCATTTCACAGTGCTTTATAGGCCTCTCTAAGCAGTTTACAGAGTCAGCATATTTTCCCCAAGGAATCTGGGTCCCTCATTTTCCATCCTTTATAAGGATGGAAGGCTGAGTTAATGACATGGACTGTATAACCGATTAGTGGCCCTTGTGCTAAACAAATTTCCAATAAATGAAATTAATTGAGTTCTTCATCCTCTATTAGTGTAAATATCCAGATCCTATATAAAAAGATGGAAATATTTGGCAATCTTTATTTTAAAATATTACTTTAATTTATGTTATTGGAAACCTGCAAACTATATATAATTAAGGCAAATGGCTGCTTCTGCACCTGTTTCTGTTATTCTGTTCATAATTCTGACCTTATCCTTTCCATGTCTTAGTCTTCTTGGTTCTGTTTAATTCCTTTTGAAACTGTCGACATTGAGAATCACACTGCATTATGAGTATATTCCACCACTCAACTGGGCAGAGTGAGATGTGTTTCTTCCTGTTTTCCTGTGAGGACTGATGCTAGGGAGGCAAGAACCAGTAGTTCCCAGACTAGAGAGAACTGTTACATAATGAACCATCCAAAGCCACAAAGGAAATCCCCAAATATCTGTTCACTTAGAAAGACGGAAAGAAAAAGCCAAGATGTTAAACTCTGCAATACACACACAGAGAGAAAAAACACTCTTGAATTCTTTGCTCTGCAGTGTGAAATCAACTGTTGTCTTCAAGACTTCATTGCTGCCCACAACAAAAATCCAAAACTAGCCAAACTGAGAGTCTTCTGCCAAGTTTAACCCAAGAATGAATTAAGGATTAAGTATCTGGAGATCTGTGTTTACTGTCAAGGTCAATTGTGATGCCTCACACATTTTAACCTTTCTGTCATTCAAATTCACTGGATGATTCTGAGCTCTGGGGAAAAATCTATTTCAAGATGCCTTTACCATATACATAGTTATGTACACCTCTGTCACACCTTCCTTATTCTCCCCCCCTAAACTGAAACTACAAGAAAATTTGCTGCATTTCCTCACAGGAAATTCCTTTTTTATTCCTCAGTTATTTGATTGCTAGAAACAATCAATTTAGCTTCATCATTGGATTGCCATTCACACCAATGAGCCTAATTTTCTGATCTGTGTCCAACACTATCTCAATTTTCTCCATTTTGTTATACTCGGAGAAGTTGGTATTCCTTCCCCAATAATTCCTGACTTCATGGGGTCTACATTGCACTAATCCTCCACTTAACCGTGCTCAGGAGAAAAACAAAGTCTCCTTCAAGTATGAGTCAAGTTTTCTTGGCAACATAATGGAAGTTGTTGGATGTTGTCTTGTAAGAGTTTTTTTCAATATTCCATTCTATTATGGCTATCCCTGTTGGATAGTTTCCCATTCAAGTACTAACAGTCAGCTTCTCTGCGCAGATGAGGCTACTTACTGAAGTGTCATTGATGTTAAAGAGGATGACACTGTATTGTGACTTATAAAGATTGACCATGGTGTATGTACATAATAATTTTTGTCTTTTAACCATCTCTACATATTCTAGTAGTGCCTGACATGAATTTGATATTAGAGGTTCTCTCTAATGAACACTCCACAAGGAGTGTTTCCTGTATTAGCTATAGTTGCTTGATGTAATTGAAACACAACCCAATTCTAGCTGGCAGATTGTTCTTTGAAATGATGAAGTTTTCGATTGTCATACTAGTTAGAAATTCCAAGTTTAGTTCCACCATATTTGAAGGAAACCAGATTAGTGCAAGCCTGATTCGATGTCGAGGTTCAGATAAAGTTTAAGATCTGCATTTTGCTTTAATTGAGGCACTGTGAATGAACCAGGTTAGTATTGAACAGGAAAAGAGGGCATCTATATAGCTAACTGTAAGTTAAACCATTCTAACTAATGGCTGAGTTGACTGAGGATTGTAGAGGTTGGAGATAAGTCTGGATGGCATTGGATTGGTGAAAGCCGCTGCTGCTAACAAATCCTAGCTGAGATGCCACAAATGCTAAACATTTGGTTGATTAGTATTTGATAGTATTGTGCAATTCTATCCAGTATGATTAAAATGTGGCTGTAGAATTAACCATGGCTAATGTCTTTGTTTATAACTTATTATAATTAAAACAAATCCCAAAGTAGTTTTGCAAAGATAGTTCCTGGCTGCAATCTCAGGGTAAGAACACTGGAAAACTGGAGACATTAACTATCCAAGCAGCCTTTCTTCCTGTTTATTGGGCTACTGCTGCAGATGATGACAGCTGTAAGACTGTATCAGCAGACTGGGCAGAGATGAAAGGGTTTCATTTTGTTGCTTGCTTTTTTAGTTGAAGGAAACCCTGTTCCTTTGGAAAACATTGCTACCAGGTATAAAATCCTTTCTTCTTCTAGGCATAGCTGGCAGCCCTTGAAAACACAGTCCTCATAGGCTAAGAATTTATTGCAACCCAAAGAGGAAGCCTTTATGAATGGATGAATAACATTCACCTTTCAGAGAGGGGAAGAGATAGAGAGAGAGAGAGAGAGAGAGAGAGAGAGAGAGAGAGATTTACTGGTGGTACATTGAAGGCCTTTTCAGATGAATAGTTAATAAAGCAACAAATGTGTACATGTTGCTCAATACTTGTGCAAAATCCATACATCTTCTCTTGCTTAATCAAAAGGAAAAACAATTACCTACTATATATATATATATATATATATATAATATACGACATAGATTTTCCTTATATCCATTTTAACTTCTCAGTTCCACTGGGAGCGTTAAAGGAGAGGAAGAAATTAAATAAGATAAGATCCTCTAGCTCCACTGAAGAGATTTATAGATTAGGACTTGAGTGTTCAAGTGGTTTAGCCAGATATTCAGCATGTTTCTTTTCCTTCCAGAATTTTCTCCCAAAATGCTGCAAAGAAATGTTCAGAAGCAACCGAAGAGATTTTTAGTTCTAGCTTTGAGAGTCAATGAGTGAGCAGGAGAGAGAGATGTCATCATGTAAAAATTATTCTAGCTTGCTTTCAATAAGGAAATTATTATCCTGATTTGCTTAATACAGGTAGTCCTCAGCGTACTACTATAACAAAAGCTGCCCATTGTGGTCATAGGTTATGACAGTTGTAAAGGAGGTCATCAGATGTGGGTGCGTAAAACAAGCCCATTGTTTACTCTGGGGTGTTTTTGCAAAAAAACTGAAAGTAAAGGTCAGTTGTGGGCAAAACCGTAGTCATGCGACCATGGGACACTTCAAATGGCCATAAATGCACGCTGGTTGTCATATGCTCAAAATTCTGTCATGTGATTAGGGGGTGCGACTGTCAGAACTTTGGAACTGAGTCATAAGTTCCTTTGGGGGCTCGGTTTTAGCTGTGACCAGTTGCTAAGCGACAGATTATAAGGGCTATGTGTATTTGATTGAACGGGAGAGATAACAGCTGTGAAGAAGACATAAAAGAAAAATCTGGGGTCAAATACTAACTTTGGTGCCTTGTATGAATATTTAGAAGAGATGCCTCCTCATTTGGTACAAGCTGTAAGAGTTGGGAAATACTGGGCAATAAAAACCCATGGTGAGGATATTTCGGGTTTGCAATGGTGGAGGAGATATGAGCTATAAAAAAAATAGGATAAACAGAAAGATAGCAAAAAGTTGAGGATCACGGGTTTTTTTAGAATCTTGTCAAGGATATTTTTAAAATATCAAGAGGCTTGGAAGTGTCACCTGATAAATGAAGTATTGTTTTGTTTCTCACTTCCATATGTCAAGGTCACATATGTTTTTCCTTTTGCATTTTGTCTTCAGAGAAAAGAGACTGCTATGGCCCACGCAAAGTGGGGATCTGTCAGAATAAAATATCTATTTTTTGAAGAGAGAGGAGCCTCAAAAGCAGCTCAGTAGGGCCAGTAGACACCAGGTCACCATGAATTGTTATTAACCGATGGAGGGAGGTAATTGGATGGACTATCCTGGCAGAGGGCAGCATTTTGATGGAGACATTTTCCCTCCTCTTTGGGTGGGGGAGACTAAGAATTCTGATATAAGGCCTTTCCCAATCTGCAGATCACTGGAATCTGGATTTATCTGTTCCTAAATATTCTGTGGCACTATTGTTTGGAAATGTGCAATGGAAAATCTGACATTTCTGCTCTGTGCTCTTTAGTGGACAGTGGGGAACTTAGAAGTTGTTTTAATCAAACATGATAGGAAGAAATGAATATATTTTCAGTTTTTTGAAAGAAGTGGACCAGTGTTCAAGACAGAATGAGAGAGGGGCGGATTTTTAGAACTGAAGTCATTAACAGATATAGAGCAATTGTTGTTTGGTATTGCTGGGTGAGTGTTTGAAATAAAACAGTGTAGTGTAGGATGTTGGCCCAGGGCTTATGTTCTTAGTTTGGAAATTCATGTCTCTGTTAATTCACCACAATTTCAAATAAGTACCATATTGAGAACACTGACTGTTTCTCCCTATTGAATAGGCTAAAATTGATCTGACGACAGTACAGCTGAAAGTTGGCATAACTATTTCAGTAACATCTACAGCATTATTATCTGGCCTAAAAAAGAGAACTTGACTGTTCTTTTAGCATAATTTTAGCTCACTTTTAGTGATATCACTAAGTTGTTACTCGTTATTCAGCATAGAAACTGATCTTAAAGAGAATTAAACTGCACATTAAGTTTGGGGAGTTATTAATATGGCAGTATTTCCCATCCCTTTGTACTTATTATTAGTAATACTACTTGAAACTATAATTATTACTAAATTATACATTGTAATTATTTTGTTCCATTCAGCTGTGTCCAAATTTTGGAGACTGCCTGGACAAGTCCCTGCAGTTTTCTTGGCAACATATTTGGAAATGGTTTGCCGGTGCCTCTTTCTTGGGGCTGAGAGAAAATGACTGGTCCAGATCAGCTGGCTTTGTGCCAAAGGCAGGAATAGAAGATCTCCTGTTTTCTCGTCTGGTGCCTTAACCATTACACCAAACTGGTCCTCATTACAATTAGAATTATTAGAACATTTTATATTTTAATTATTACTAAATATAATCAGTAGTAGTAGTAGTAATGTTATGTCCTTGGTACATGTGTGCATGATTTAAGAAGTAAATATAGTGCAACCTAATGTTCTTAGTTGTTTCTTTTCCTCCTTACATTTCAGTGCTGCCTACTTGTTCATCTCTGGATTTTCACTGCGACAATGGCAAATGTATCCGTCGCTCATGGGTCTGTGATGGAGACAATGATTGCGAGGATGATTCTGATGAGCAGGACTGCCGTACGTTAAACGCACAATCGCTTTGGAAGAACAAATAAAATGTCGCTGTTGGAGCTACAGTCAGCTTTTGGAAATGGTTAAGCAGTAGAGTAGCTGTTAGAATAGATGTTGTATGTTAAAAAAATACCCAGCTATGTGGGTTTGCTGTAACCTCAGCAATTTAGGTTTGTGGTGTTCCTTGCTATAATACAAAACTTAACTTTTGGTAGGTAGACAAATTTGTGCAAACATTTGTAAGTTGTCTTCTTGTGCTTCCTTAATCCTAATCGGTGAATTCCAACCAGAAATGTGTATCACTTATCAAATTATGCTTTGAAATTTGCATTACACTGAGACTAAGCTTTTATAAGTGTTATATATTTCCTGAGCTATTTATTTAGTTTGTTTACCAACAGTTTTATTTTCAATTTGGGCTATGTATTGTGTTTTCTTGTTTCATTTTATTTTAAAATAGCCTTATATTCAGAGAACTTAAATGAGCAGGTTAAATTTATAATGAAGAATCAAATTAATAGATTTCCTAAAATGTCTGGTAGTATATAGGCTTCTGTTGGCCGAGTAAACCACAACGCTGTGCTTGACATGTCTTTTTGTGGGTTGTGTTCCTACAGCTCCCCGGGAATGTGAGGAAGATGAGTTCTCGTGTCAGAATGGATACTGCATACGTAGCCTATGGCACTGCGATGGTGACAACGACTGTGGAGATAACAGTGACGAGCAGTGTGGTTAGTAACCTGGTTGTGATTGGACCAAAATCTAGCATTTGGGAGTGCCAAATGACATGGGAAAAAATATTTGTAGCACAGATGACTGGATAAAAGTGTTTGCATAGGTTTCAGTCTTAACATGGTGGGCTGAAGTTCATATCTTTGTTCTTATATGAAGACTATGATGCCATCAGTGCAAGAGGCAAATGGCTGTTCTCAGAAGCAAGTGAAAACCCAATTTGCAGCTGAAGCAACAAGATGATAGTGTCACTGCAGTAGCGTACATTTGAGGGGGAAAGACTTGTTCTAATATGCCTAAAAGAAAGCCCGTTCCTTTCCTCGTTTCTTGATAATTTGCAGTTGTGATTTGGCATTACAGTTTTTGGGGCTTTGAGGACTATGGGGAAAAATGAGATTAGAATACCCTTAGGCTTCCATTTCATGGAAAAAGTTGAGATATTTTGCTTGCTGGGCTGAGGAATTGGGGAGTTTGGAGGTTGTGCCGTGCCTCTTCCAGGCCACATTGAACTATATTGTAGAACAAGCTCAGTTTTACCTCTGACAAAATCCACACTAAGCAAACAGTCGTATTTTCTGTGCAGTTTCAATATTGGAAGGTTTAGGGATGCAATCGATTTTAAAGTATTTTCCTTTGCAGCTTTGTTGGGAGCGAAATGGAAAGGGAAGAGAGCTTTTCCCCTAAGCTATTCTTTCTGCTGCAGATATGAGGAAGTGTTCAGACAAAGAGTTTCGCTGCAGTGATGGTAGCTGCATAGCTGAGCACTGGTTCTGTGATGGTGATACCGACTGCAAGGATGGGTCCGATGAAGAGAACTGCCGTAAGTACCCTTGCTTTCTGGTTGCTTCATGTTCTGGTTCTGGGAATATGTGCCAGTTTTTTCTTTCATGATATAAGCACCTCCTGGCCTTCGCCTTGCCATGTAGGATTTAAAAAAAACGTAAGCTAGTCGTGCAAATCTCTGCAGGCATTTTACCGTCAAAAGCACTGCCTGAGATGACATCACCCTTCATCTGATAAAAGTGTCTGCTTCTAAGCTTTGAAGTGATCACAGGTATCAGTTACTACAGCTGTTAATGCTGCTCTTTTATTTCTGTCTCAAAAGAATAGCGTCTTCTCCCCCAGTAATGTCTTTTTAGATTGATTCTGATAAACGGGGGAAAAAGCGTACCGGATTTTTCATTGAAGAATCCCCACGGAAAACTTCAAGAATTTTAAATTCCATGTTTAAAAGAAGCTGACTTCATTTTCAATTGTGATTTTCCTTGCCTATTTATTTAAAGAAGCCATATATCATGGAATCCAATGTATATTAGGGTTGTTTAAATACATTTGATGTTGCATGACTGTTGAAAGTCAATGCTTTTCTCATGAAACTTGATTATGAAACTGTATTCTGAACTGGCAACACAAGACTGTTTTTATCCTACTCCAGTAACTTTGAACTTTAGCATCAGTTTTGATTCATTTTACTGGGTATCAATGAAAATCAGTATACTGCATATATCAAGTGCGAGTTATACAGTGTTCTATTTTGCTTTGTCGGTATATTACTGATTATTTTGTTTCTAAATTTTGCCTATGGGTAATCCTTGGCTTAAAGCCAGAACTGGGAGCAGAACTCCCATCGCTAAGCGAGGCAGTTGTTAATTGAGTCACACCAGATTTTTTTGCTGTAGTTATTAAGTGAACGGTGCGGTCATTAAGTAAATCTGTCTTCTCTCACTAACTTTGCTTGTCAGAAGCCATCTGGGAAGGTGCCAAATGGTGGTCATGTGACCCCAGGACACTACAACTGTCTTAAATACATGATGGTTGTCAGGTGGCCAAATTTTTGACAAGTGACGGTGGGGATGCTGCAATCATCATAGGACTAAATTTAAGTCACTTTTTTCAGCACCGTCATAGCTTTGACCAATCACTAAATGAATGAATAGTACAAAGTCAAGGACTATCTGAATGCATAAGACTGTTGATACTAAGGTGAGAATTAACAGCTTACTATATGTAGATGATCGAATAAGTTGGAAAATTGGAGTGGGATCTCAAAACAGAAAATAGTGAGTTGAAGGATTTTGTAACTTTGTTACTGACAGGAAAGTCCAGATGTGTGAAAACTAATCAAGAAAGCAAGGAAGAAAGACGCTTGTAATGTTTTAACTTAACAATCCATCAGTGCGGTGTCACTTTTAATTGGTAGGTTCTTAGCATGCAATGAAGAACCAAAGACATTTTTTTTAAAAAAAATAGTAACCGTAAATTTGGACATTTAAAAAAAACCCAACAACCAGTAAATTTGGGTGCGGGAGGGAGGAGGTGAACAGGTGCACAGTAGTAGGTCAGATCATGAGATGGCATGCCTCTGTGGCGAAGTGATAAAAGAGTGAATGAAAGTCATGACACGGAATAAAGACTACATTCTTCTTGGATGATTAGGAACAATTCCTGAATTCCTTCTAACTTTTAACCTTTTAGCCCCCTTCCCAAGATGGCAAAGCAGGCTATTTTATTCTGATGTTGTTTAGATTATGGGGAGGGAGGGAGAATCCTCTTTAGATCTGAACTTTGCTAACTTTTGGAACTGAACATTTGGCATTTTTATTTGAATCTGGACATTGGTTCAAAGGTGGCCTGAGACCTTTGGGATGGTAGAATGAGGGTTTTTCTTTCTGCTTAAATATTTGGAATGAATGCTAAAGTGTGCTTACACTGGAAACTGGGCTAACAAGGATTGGAATTTTATATATTTTTCCTGATTTATACTAATATTCATTAAACTGTTGACCTTTTTAATATAATGTTTACTAGTTGCACTGCAATTGCTTCGTTTGGTCCACAATTTTATTACTCATATTTTCCCTCTAGCTGGGTATTTTTTAAATGCTTCCATTATTTTTCTGTTGCCAGTTTGCTCGTTGTTTGCTCCAGTTTGCCTATTAACATTTTAAATAAAGTATTAGGGAGGGTCTAATCCTCTCTCAATTTGGATGGAATGTCCTAGGATAAAGGATAGAAGAACCCAGATTTGAAATGATGGCCCTGCAGATAACATGGATGTAAAACACACAAGATTTCACATGTGATAATGAGTGTCTTAAATAGAGCCTGGAAAGCAAATTGACCATATTGCAACTTCCATTCCTAATGTTAATCCCAAACCATGCAGAAACAGATTTATGTTGGAAATAATATTTTGCTCAAAATAGGATTCATTTACTGTATGGCATATTATACATGGACTAGCAATATAAATTAACATTACAGCAAGAAGATTTACAAGCTGTAATAAAAAAAAGTGTGTCGCTTAGTGACAGGCCTGCTAAAGCCCCTAGTCTGGGGCCAAAATGCAAAAGGAGCGGTTTACTCCCTTCTGTACTCAGAAAAAAACACAGGTGCCTCCTAAAAAAAACCCTGATAAATTAACATTTCAACTAGATTAGTAGAACCCAATAAAATATAAATGTCAAAAAGATCTGTGTTTAAATGTCAATACCTAGACCAGTGTCGGTGAAGCTATGGCACAGGTGCCACAGCAGGCAGAGAGAGCCCTCTCTGCTGGCACGCGAGCCAAGTCACTCCAGTATTGCCCCAGAGCTGAGCATGCTCAGAAAGGAGTAGCGGCACCAGGCAATGACATGCACATGCTCAGAAAGAGAGTAGTGGTGCCAGGCGATGATGTCATGATCCGCGATTCATTAGTTGTGACTCGTCCAGGCACTCAGTGCCTGAAAGGTTAGCTATCACTGGTAGAAACCATCTAACCATTGAAGAGCAGCATTGCTTATATGTTTTTTTAAAAAATCAGATACTAGGCCAATATATGTCCTCAGCTTCCAGCTGGTCGCAATGTGATCTACAGCTTGACGTGGGACCCCCATAGTCACACTAAGAGGAGGATACTATGCCCCGCTTATTCAGGGAGTCCCGGCCGATGCCATGTGAGGTGCAAATCCTATTCAGGATTGTCCATTGCAGACATGGAAGTTCAAAGTCTAGCACCTTTTTTGTGGGATCACTTCTATGTGTTCCTATGTCTGGGGAGTTCTGCGACCCATTTGGCTTTCCATTGAGAATTGATGTTAACGTTGTTGGGCAGATGTTGTGCAAGTGCCAGTGAGAGCGTCCTGGATGTGAGTCTTCCTGCTGATAAATGATACATTCAAAGTAGGAACAAAGGACTCGGCTACTGGTTTCATCGTTGGAGCTCCGTGTGAAGCCTTTTTCATTTTGGGGGGGTTTGTACCCCTGTAATAACCTCAACTCAACGTTCTATTTGTTTTCTGATTATTAGGACTTTGAACCAGACTTGAGTCTGCTTGACAAAGTTAAAGTAAATTATCAGAGGGGATGTTGTTCACTATAGGCAGCCCCAACTCCAACGTGGGAGGAAGTTATTTTGATGAATGATTTCCAGCGCTCTTTTGGTGTCTTTCTCCCAGTCTGGGTACACTTGATCCGTCCGTTTCAAACATCCCTTTACCTCCTTTTTTAAAATTAATATTAGGGAAACCAGCTCCAGCTTTTGTGAGTTGCTCCCTTTCCAGATTAGCTCACATTTTCATTGAGTTTTCTATTTCTGCCCATCCTCCCATATCTGAGAAGTAACTGGATTCTCAACAGACAGGCCAACTCTCTTCCCCCACTCATGCCTCAAGGGCATTTTTCATAACATGTTCTAGATAGGAGGAGACTTCAAAAGGTTCGGAGGGAGAAGACAATAAAAGCATCCAGCTCCTGAAGGGCAAAGGGTGGGGGATCCTGGGGGTGGTGCTGGTGGGGTTTGTCTTTTATCTTCACAGAATGCTGGCAGAAAGCCAGAGCTGTAAAGACTTCAGAGCCAGGAACCTCTTGAAGAGGAAGGCAGTTTCATTCTCCCCTTGCCATTGGCTGCACTTTTCCTGCCGGTTATCAAAATATGTATTTTCTTCAGAAACCTAGCTGTGTTAAGAGGCATGGGTTTAGTGAGATTAATAAGCTCTCCTGTATATTTCTAAAAGTAGAATGCCTTATTTTAAAAACAACAACGCAGAAGCAGACTAGAAAGTTTTCTAACAACATGGTGTCCTCTAACCTATACTGAACCATTATTACAATTACTGTCCATCTGATGTATATTCTGTAGTTCTAACCAGAGGGCACTCAAAATAGCTAACAACTCCTGGATCTCCGATTTCAAATATACTTTACCACCTCTGGTGCTCTTCTCTGCCCCCTGATTTTTACCCTTTGTAATTGAAAACAGGCGCAGTGCCAGAAAGTGTGACCCAAATGCTATTAGAGTCATTTGTACCTGAATGTTTTTGCTGAAGTCATTCTACTTGAACTACTTTTTCCAAACCCTCCTTTTTGTTGCAGTAGTGATTTTTCAAAACCTTGAATTTTACGAGCTGCTGATGTTTGACTATCTAAGACCAAAAATTCTGTTCTCTGGGTTTAATTGACTCGGTGAAAGGGCAGCGTCCTACATCTTTTGTCTTAAATTGAACTGAGTTCTGCACTAATGTTATATGTGCCTCGGAAGAATTCCCATAGGAAAGAGAGAGAAAGAGAGGGAGATGTTTGTCCTGGCATCATTTTAAGCTAAATAATACTCTTCAAAGGCTTGCCACAGCAATTCATGGTGACTTCTGCTTAAGAGCATTGGTAGAACAAAATCCTCAAATGAACAGTTCCTCTGTTCCATCATACAACTTGGCTAATTGCAAACTTTGGCCTAGTCATCTCCAGAGATACAGAAAATTATAGCTTTGTATTGCATGGAAGTTGTCTTGGAGGTTAGCTTGCTCTTTAGGCTTTTGGAGAACACCATGCCCTCATTTCTCTTGAACACAAGGCAAAGGCACTGAAATGTTTGTGGTCAGTCACAAATGAGTCTTCACGTTGGAGTGCATACATAATAATGGCAGTCAACGTATGATAAGCTCAGTGGTGGAATGGAATATGTAGATATAAATCTATTGACATGTGTTTATTATGAAAGTGTCTGTGTGGGTTTGCTTAGTGGATTTTGTTATTGTTCACATTCATAAAGTGTGCTTCATATGACAGAAGCAAGGCCTTTAGGTCTGGTGATGGGGCAAGATACAATGCTGCAAGAGCTAGCCTTAAGAAAGGTATTCGGAAGGCCAAGACTGATCATAAGGGAAAGACTGAGGATAATTTCTATAGTAATAACATGAGGCAGGTGTGACGAGGGATTCAACAAATCACCAGCTATCAGCCGACCAAGGCCAACAATCCTGCTGAGGGGGGATGCTTCATTGGTAGAAGAACTGAATCATTTCTTTGCTCGCTTTGAAGTGGAGACATCAGAGATAGCTAAAATACATCCACCAGCTCATTGCAGTCCCCACCTCACTGTGGAGAAGCAGGAGGTGAGGAGCATTTTGAGGGTCATGAACCCTAGAAAGGCTGCAGGTCCTGGTGATATCTCTGGCCAGGTGTTTAAAGACTGTGCTGATCAGTTGACTGTAGTCTTTATCAAGATCTTCATTCGGTCTCTATCCCAGTCCACTAGTCCATTTTGTTTGAAGGCTTCCACCATTGTTTCACTGCCAAAGAAGTTCCCTGTCAATTACCTCAACGATTACAGACCAGTGGCAGTCACCCCTATCATCATGAAGTGCTTCTGCCGGGATATCATTTCTGGACTTCCACATACATTTGATAAAGACCAGTTTGCATACAGAACAAATAGATCTACAGAGGACGCTATAACCATCACTCTACACACTGCTCTGACTCATTTGGAACAGCGGGGGGCCTATGTGAGGATGCTTTTTGTAGATTTTAGTTCTGCATTTAACACTATTCTTCCACATGGACTAGTTAGTGTCAAACTTATGGATCTTACTCAATCTGATTTTGGAATATGGACACCCTGTCTGGCCACTCCCAGAGGGTCAGATTAGGTAATTACATCTCCTCAGCCCTTATTCTTAACACTGGTTCACCACAGGGTTGCATGTTGAGTCCCTTACTTTATACTCTTTATGTACATGACTGCATTCCCACTCACACTAGTAATTCCAAAATATTAAATTTGCAGATGATACAACAGTGGTGGGACTTATCGAAATGAGGTGGACCGGTTGCTTTTGTGGTGTGGAGATAATAATTTGATCCTTAACACCAATAAGACCAAGGAACTTATAGTGGACTACAGAAAGAATAGATCAGATATCCAGTCCTTGGTTGTCAATGGAGACTGAGTGGAGCAAGTGGCCAGTTTTAAGTTTCTGGGTGTTATCATAAAAGAGGATC
>JANHFO010001305.1:419742-430807 GCA_032468095.1 Pareas carinatus | reverse complement strand
AGTATTTTAACATACTGCACCTGTGTATGGTTTGCCAATTGCACAGTGGCAGATAGGACAGTGCTCCAGAGGGTTAAACCTCATTGCCCAGAGGATCATCAGTTGCCCTCTCCTCTCTTTGGAGGAGCTTTATAGCTCCTGCTGCCTTAAGAAGGTCCAAAACATTCTTAAAGACCCATCTCATCCTGAGCACACTTTTTTTAAACTATTGCCATCTGGAAGACAGTACAGGATAATAAAACAGACAGTACAGGATAATAAAAACAAGGACAAATAGGCTGAAAAACAGCTTTTATTCCAGAGCAGTAACCATATTGAATTCTACTCCATAGTGCAATATTAATGCAATTTCAGGGGTTTTCAATTTATTTGTATA
Organism: Pareas carinatus; assembly: GCA_032468095.1. Lineage (NCBI taxonomy): Eukaryota > Metazoa > Chordata > Lepidosauria > Squamata > Pareidae > Pareas > Pareas carinatus. Next base: position 430,431 of record JANHFO010001305.1, on the reverse strand, counting down.
GAATATGAAGGATGTCTCTTTTTGTTTTGTTTTTATAGTTATCTATGTATATGTATACTGAAGATGGTATTTAATTTTGTTGTCCGAGGTGCAATGACAATAAAAAGTTTATTATTATTACATTCATAAATACTGCTTTTCAATTGCATAATCTCTGTGGCACTTCGGTGTATAGAGAGAACCTTGTGCATGTCTCCATCAACTTTTGTTGTGGTAATTCTATGCACGATGTCATCTTGATAAGTAAAACTGGAGTATGATAAGACCTAAGATCTGTGCTATTCAATATAAGCAGCCTGAATATGTGATGACTTCCTAATTTATAATTCCTAGATTGTAACGTGGAATAACCTTTAAAGAATGATGAAAGTTCTTATTGTGAATTTTTTTGTGAATTTTTATGAAGCAACAACTGCTCTGTTCAAAACAGGCATTTTAGAGGTGGGGGGGCGGCAATTACTACTAGTGTTTTGTGCATGATGCTTGCCCCTCTATCTGCTTGGCTAGGAGCTGTGGTGGCACAGTGGTTAGAATGCAGTATTGCAGGCCAATTCTGCCCATAGTTCGATCCTGACTGGCTCAAGGTTGACTCAACCTTCTGAGGTCGGTAAAATGTTGGGGGCAAAATGCTGACATTGTAAACCACTTAGCTTGGCTGCAAAACACTATGAAGCGGTATATAAGTCTAAGTGCTATTGCTATTTATTTTCTATTTTGTGCATCACCAGAATCACAGAATAGTTCATGGAGTCTCTTGTTAACCTTCCTTTTTCTTCATTCCCCTTTTAGCATCAGACGTTCCAGCAGCAACATGTAGCCTGGAAGAATTCCAGTGTGCCTACGGTCGTTGTATCCTGGACATTTACCACTGTGATGGAGATGATGACTGTGGGGACTGGTCTGATGAATCTGACTGCTGTAAGTTACTTGCAGGAAGTGCCCACAGACTCAGGTTAAATGACATTGCTGTGCTACATGCTAGGAGCAAGAGAGAAAATTTGGGATGGGCATCTGTCATTGCAATATTCAAAACAGGAGCTTTTCAGCTTTCCCTCCAGATAGCAAACTGAATCTCTTGGGCTTAATTTGGACTGAATTCGAAGGTGAATTACCATATACTGTTTCTCTCCGTAGCCTCTCACCAGCCTTGCCGCTCTGGAGAGTTCATGTGCAACAGCGGCTTGTGCATTAATGCTGGCTGGAGGTGTGATGGTGATTTTGACTGCGATGACCAATCAGATGAGAAAAACTGCAGTGAGTATCCTGGGATTTGCAAATCAGCTCCAGCCTATGGGCAGATAGTAGGACAATAGAAAATTGTGTTGTGAAACCATTTTGAAAATCTTGTTCGTATTTATTTATTCAGCTACCTCTGTGTGCACAGCTGACCAGTTCCGATGTAAATCCGGCCGCTGCGTTCGGCTGTCTTGGCGCTGTGATGGGGAGGGTGACTGCTCTGATTACAGTGATGAGGAAGAGTGTGAGGACTCGGGTAAAAATTGTACAATTGAATGCCTTTTTGGGGGGGGGCACTAGAATCTGCGCTAAATTCAGCTGTCAGTTTTATAATGTTGTAAATTCTTCATTCAGGAACCCCTCAATGTTCCCCTGACCAATTTCTGTGCGGAAATGGGCGCTGCATTGGCCAGAGGAAGCTGTGTAATGGTGCCAACGACTGTGGAGATGGCAGTGATGAGAGCCCTGCCCAAAACTGCCGTAAGTTACCCCATATTAGCTTCAGTAATTAATTCTAAGAAACAACAGATATATTTGTAGGGATGTCTCTCATCAACATATACAAGGTAGGAAAAAAAGAGGGTTTTTCCTCAGTTTCTCTGAAGATTCAGAATGCACTAATCAAGGAAAAAATATGAGTTTAGCTCATCTGAGCAATATACAACAGTGAAAAAGACCACCTCATAGTTTTTCCTTGACTGGCACATTATGAATTAGCTAGTTGTGCTTCTTTGGGTACTAACCTCAAAAATAAAAAGGTGTAACTAGTCCTTGACTTACAACCATAATTGCGACTGGAATCTCGATTATTGAACTTAAATGATGTCACATGACTGTTTTGCTCAATGTCTGCAATCTCGGCACTCCTGGATGCAGTTGTTAAGTGATTTTGTGAGTTGTTAAACAGACGAAGTTCTGGGTACCGAGTGCCATGTAAAGAATGCAGGTGCCTCAGGTGGATGAGGCGTTTTTCATAATTTGTCCTAGATAAGAGAAATTTTTTAAAAAGAATGGTTGCATCATAACCATTTTCTTCCTCTGATCTTTTCACAGGTCCTCGAACTGGAGAGGAAAATTGTAATGTCAACAATGGAGATTGTGCGCAGAAATGCCAGATGATTCGCGGAATAGTGCAGTGTACCTGCCATACAGGTTACAGGCTACTGGAGGATGGTAGATCATGTTTCGGTAAGCAGCCTGGTCATTTAGGGGCATCTGTAGGAATGACTAGGAAGGAGACTGTCCTTGCTAAAATCATAGCACTGACACGCACTCTGCATTAACAATGTTCAACTGTATAATTACGTGGGACTTTCTAATTTGTATTGGTGCTTCCAAACCACTGATCCCAACATTACCAAACATTTAACATTTTTTAATATTTATTTATACTTCTATACCGGCCTTCTCCTCGAAGGAACCCAGGGCGGTGTACAGCCATTTAAAATACATTTCAACATACAAACAACACTTTAAAAAATAATTTAAAAAATAATTTTATACAGTGGCTGAATTTAAAAGACCGGAAATGTAAAACCAATTTATAACACAATTAAAAATTTAAAATATTTAAAATTAATAAAATTTTAAGTGGGAAAGGTGTGACTAGGCCAACCCGGCCTGAATGAAGAGATAGGTTTTTACGGCACGGCGGAAAGCACGGAGGTCCGAGATAATTCGCATCTCTGTCTTTCCAGACAAAGACACTTTGTCAACCATCTCTTAATAGTCATTTAAAAACAACAACAAAGTAGAATCAGTAGAAAAATGGGGAAGATTCCAATGGAAAGAAAGCTTTTCTGAATTTTGAAAAAAATATGATTTAAATCAGTAACTGCATATAATGGCCTTGTTTCATAAGAATAACTTTATTGTCACTGTATGAGTATTCACAGTATACACATACAATGAAATTCACATAACATCCAGAGACCAAACTCAACACACACCCACACATGACAACTTCCAAACGCAGTTCAAAGCACCTACAGTAGAAAATATGCTAGTCTGACTCTGTCTTTTCCTCTTTCCTATTACATTCATAGTATAAAGGTAATAGAACAAAGGAGAGAAAGAAGAACCCCAAGGTCGTAAAAAGGGAGGTTTTTTTAAATTACATTCATAGTATGCATAGATTACAAATTGTGTAGATTTATGAACTGGAAGTGATGAGATAATGCATGATATTCTGGATTATCTTTTATTGTTTTGATTTTATTATCTTTGTAAGTCCCCAGAGTGATGTTTTACAAGACAGATAGCAATATAAATCTTTAAAATAAATAGATAAGCATCAAACTATGGAATCCAATTCCAAACTGGGTATCCTTTTCTCTTTAGTTTTGTATTCTTTACCCTTTTCTTATCCCAGATGTGAATGAATGTGCAGAGGAAGGTTACTGCAGTCAAGGCTGCACCAACAGTGAGGGTGGTTTCCAGTGCTGGTGTGAACTAGGCTATGAGCTTCGTCCAGACAAACGCAGTTGCAAAGCCCTGGGTAAGAAAAACTCTTCCCACTCCAAGCTCTGGGGATTATTCAGTGCTTAGAATCCATCCATGTGCCTGATGGATGACTGCTCGCTTAGTTCATAGCTTCAGTTTCTCCATGGTATTTAATTTTCAATTGCTGCTTGCATAACAGACCAGTTTATTTTTTCCAGAGCCTGATGACTCCATTTGGACTGGAACATAGTTTCCATGATTCCTTGACAATATGTTTTGAGATGTGTTCACTAGATTTGATGCGAGTTATAGCCCAACACTTTTGGATAAGTTAGGGAAAAGCTGAACTAGTGTTCTGTGAGGGGGGGAGGTTTCTACTCCCAGCTGCATGCCTCTTTTGGAAAATAGAAAATGTGATAATAATTGTTCTGTAAGAGATGACCAGGCTGGACCCAAAAGAGGGGTCAAATGTGTCATCAATCATGAGTCCCTGCAAGCCCACAAGAGATCTAAGTCCAGCCCAGCTTGAATTCCTTTCTTGACTCCTTCTAATTTCCCTTGACCTGTTAGTAGTTCAGATTCTTCTAGAGAGCTTACGTTTACAATAAATCTTTATAATTGAACAGCCTGGATCCCCTGATTTTCCTGGTGCTTGACAGGTTCCCTCTCGATATGTTACTGATACTTTGGTTGGTGCTAGTGCAAGGGTGAGCATCAGTCGCCCCTTTAGTTATTATCAAACTAGAACTCTCAGCCTTATAGCTGAGCAGTAATTGGAGAGCACAGATTTCTAGCCCTTATCCTAGCGTTTCATGTAAGATGCACATAAAAATATGTTTCTATGTCACACATTTGTCAAAATATATGTCAGCAAAAATTTATTTGCAAAAGGCTTTAGGGCTTCTGAACCAAATAACAGATATGTTCTCACAAGGTGCTTTTTTTTAATGGAGTAGAGAGCTACTCCAAATTTTCTCTCATAGAACATTTCTGCCTTGCAACGAGTTGTTTCTAGATATTCTAGAAGAGATCTGACCTTGAACAGAAATATTCTATGACAAGAGATTTTTATACACTTCTGATATGGAGTTATCTGATTTTTGAGAAGCCAGGTTATGTGAGGATGACATCTATCTGGCTTTTCAGAAAGTTGGAAATGTCTGTTTTTGTGGGCAACCTTTCCTGATTGATTCTGGGGGCAATAAATTATCCTTTATTGATTTATTGTTTTCTATGATTACTATTATGACCATATTTTCCTGCAAACCTCCTAGGGTCAACTGGTCTGAGGTAGTGCATTCGTCTCATAACGAAACAGATAGAAATGTTATTTTACAAATCCCAGGAAATGATTAAGTTCCAGGACAGGAGCTACCATCAGCAAAAACAGTTTGGGGGTGATACGATCCATGCATAGAGCCCACCGACTGAACAATCACTTTTCATGAATGTTGGTTCCCACATTTCTAACAAACTGCTGAATTGCCAAATAAAACACAGTGGAGGGAGCTGCAGTATATAAGTGTATATTCTAAACAGTGTGAGCATGGCTGCATATAATGTTTCTATGTTTGTTTTCTATCTGTGAACTGATTCTTTGCTGCCATTATAATCTCACTGGTTTCCAGACAATAGTCTTCTCACATCTCTTTGCATGTATCCTGCAGGGCCCGAACCTGTGCTGCTTTTTGCCAATCGGATTGATATCCGGCAGGTCTTACCTCACCGCTCCGAGTACACTTTGCTTCTGAACAACCTTGAAAATGCCATTGCGCTGGATTTCCACCACAGCAAGGAATTAGTATTCTGGTCTGATGTCACACTGGACCGCATTATGAGGGCCAACCTGAATGGTAGCAACGTGGAAGAAGTGGTGTCTACAGGACTGGAGAGTCCAGGTAAATGTCTTCAGTGGCTTCCAAAGTAAAAATGGCAGCTCTGTATGTAGCAACATTTATTTGTTTATATCTATCGAACTTGTATGCAGCCTATCTTGACGGAAGCAACTCTAAAATTGCATTACGTGAGTCTCCAGAGTAGAATGTAATCCCTAAAACTTGGCTGCAGCCCTCAGAGTTCCCCCCATAATAACCACTAATCTTATGTTTTACAGGAGTCTGACAGCCCACAGATAAAAACTGTTCTTCAGCCTGTTTGTGCGGCTGTCTATACTTCTATATCTCCTGCCCGATGGTAGGAGAATAAAGAAGGGCTGACCAGGGTGTGAGTCGTGGCTGAGGATTTTCCTCATTCTTCTAAGGCAACGGGTCCTAGCAATGTCATGCAGTGGTATCAGGGAACAGCCCACAATGTTTTGTGCTGTGCTCATCACCCTCTGTAAAGTCTTTCTATCCGCGGCTATCAAACCCGCATACCACACAATAAATGAGGACGTTTTCCATTGTGGACTGGTAAAAGAAGGTCATCAATTGTTGTTCCACTTTATTTTTTCACAAGACCCTAAGGAAGTGGAGTCTCTGTTGGGCCTTTCTGATCAGGATTGCCTTAGCCATGGTTCAGTGGAACTATTCTTGAACAGCTATTACTTATCACATTCTTCCTTCCTCTGGGTCCTAGGCGGGCTGGCCATTGACTGGATCCATGACAAGTTATACTGGACAGACTCTGGGACATCTCGCATTGAAGTGGCAAATTTGGATGGAACGCACAGGAAGGTGCTTCTTTGGAAGAATCTCGAAAAACCTCGTGCAATTGCTCTTCACCCTATGGAGGGGTGAGTATGAGATACTCACTGCTTGTTATCTTAATTTATCAGATGAAATTTGCTGAATGAAGACTCCATTTTGGCCGCCGGGAGTCAAATGTAAAGTTGTCATTCTACAAATGAATTAACACCTTCCATATGCAGAATGCCAGAGGGGAAAGAGGGAGTTGGTGGTTTTTACAAACTTGTTATTACTATTATTATTTTTGCTTGTTGCACCTGATGACACGTCATTCCCCCATTTAAGAGGATCTGCAGACAGAAGAAAGTATCTGTAAAATCACCTTCTCTACACATTCAACTTGGAATATCCTGTAACAGTTCTATTTGCTGGAATTTAATGTACTCTTTTAATAGCCTTAGGGTTCTCCTGCCTCTGTAATGTAAGCCAGGTTAGCATATATCAGTCTTTTTCAAATGTATTACCCTCAAGTTGTGTGAAGTAACAACCAGTATTCTGAGCAATTACCATGCTAGCTGAAATTATGGGAATTTAACTTTTTCTACCTGGCTTTGAAGAAAGCCGTTGTAGATGATCATTTGTGAACCCAAAAGATTTTGGTCAATAGTTGGCTGACAAAGATTATGGTATAATGATAACCTGAATCTGTTATCCTTGTTTGCTTTCATCAGCTCCAGTTGTATTATCTCTAAACTAGTGGATGTTTTGGTGAGCCTATCCTTTCAAGGAACTTCCACTGTTCACATTTTTTTCTCTTTTTCAATAGTACCATCTACTGGACAGATTGGGGAAACACTCCTCGCATTGAATACTCTAACATGGATGGCTCCAGTCGGCGCATTATTGCTGACACTCATCTCTTTTGGCCAAATGGGCTAACTATTGACTATGCAGGGCATCGGATGTACTGGGTAGATGCCAAGCATCATGTTATTGAAAGGGCTGATTTGGATGGAAAGAACAGGAAGGCTGTTATTAGTCAAGGTGAGATAAGGAAATTGGGATTGTTGTCTACTAGATAAGCAACAATACCAAGGGATGCTCTGAGTAACTCAGATAATACTGTGTAGAAAATCAGATCATTGATGCCAGGAGTTGAGATTATCAGTTGTTTGCTTTGGTCCTATATCTGTTTTTCCACCAAGCCAATACCAGCAGTACTCTCAAAACTATATCTCGTGATTGATATCCACCAATTCATAGACAAGTTATAAAACCTCAATGACTGGGACATACAATACAAGTAGAAAACTGCCCTGTGTTGTTAGCCTTTATCTCCAGGAGAACTGGCAATGCGCGGTACTAAAAACAACAGAAACCAGCAGCTGCTTTGCTTAGTTTTGGAGGTATTATTAAAAGAAAGAGACCTTTCTTGACTCAGAGATAGAAGCAACCTTTAGGAATAGTAAAGGGCGACCATAACCTTTTCATCTGCTTTGATTGGATTCTTGCGGCAGGTCTTCCTCATCCATTTGCTATCACTGTATTTGAAGATAGCCTGTACTGGACAGATTGGCATACCAAGAGTATAAACAGCGCCAACAAATTTACTGGGAAAAATCAGGAGATCATCCGCAACAAGCTTCATTTCCCCATGGATATCCATACTTTGCATCCTCAACGTCAACCAGCAGGTAACTTCAGAGAGAAAAGGCAAGATATTGTTTCTAAAAGACAAGTGTTCCATCAAGAAGATACTGACCAGCAAATACTTCCTCAATCTATCACTCATTGTAGAATATAATAATTGCCTTAGTGATTCGAATCAAATAGTTTGATCAATGTTGTACATTCAGGAAACATGCAGTATTTCCAAAGCCATATTCCCAAGTAAAAGTGGAGCAATGGCCAAACAGCTCCCCCCATACATTCATAATATGACCATCTTTCATTATTGTTGGCATATTTCTGTGTACCTGGAAAAAGATTTCCTAAGGCATACTTTAAGTGTTAATTCATCTGTCTCTCCTATTGTCAAAAAATGTTGAATTGCGATAAATGTACTCATTAATTTTATCCATCTTTTATTATTTTTGTGGTATTAAAGTTCACCAATATAGCCAAAATTACCATTGGCCTAATACTATTACCACTGGCTTATCAATATGTTTGCTCTGAAAATCACTTCAAAGCATGAAAAATATTTGGCTATATCCTTTATATGTCAGTGGTGAATATTTCTATGTTAGAAATGCAACAGACAGATACAAATGCACAATAAATCTTGCAGTTCAAAAACAAAATAGGCTTGTTGTTTCTTTGGTTCTTTTCCCTGTATTGGTCATGATATTTGTGTTTGTGTGTGTATGTATATATATATATATATATAAAATATCTTTTTCGGCTATTTGAGCAGGGAGAAATCGCTGTGGAATCAACAATGGTGGCTGTACTCATCTCTGTTTACCAAGTAACAAGGGCTATACCTGTGCATGCCCCACAGGTTTTCGGAAGACTAGCGGCCATACTTGTGCCCAGAGTAAGTGTGATAACCTTCATAACATGTCTGTGTGCACACATGAGAGAGGCTAAAGAGTTTTAGCAAAATTACATTTAAACAAAACAGTAAATTTCATGTGAATGGGGTTGTAGACAAAGGGTTCACAGTAGATTGCCAATATTATTGACAGTAGAATGTCATTTGGATTTTTTGTTGCTGTTTATCCATATTTCCATATAAAACAGGGAACATTTTTTCCAATTTTATAAATAAAACAAACAAAAAGTTCAGTGACAGAAAAGCACTAATGACATGATGACGGGTTTGTGGGGGGAATCTCCTCTGCAAGGAAAGATGGAGTTCTTGCCTTGGGAGAATAATACTTATATTTCTTAGCTTGATATGGTTTCCTGCTTAATTCGAAAAATGTGGTATAAGTGTCTCAAATTAACTAAAAAGAGTGCAGGCATAGGAAGAGTATGAAAGTTTATAAAATGCTGAGAATGTAATGGTAGCGGAAGTTGGATCGTGATAATATTGGAACTGCAAGTGAAATAATTTGTCAGTTTGCAACCAATTGCTTTTCCACACAATTGTAGAACAGTTTGCCTCTAGATGCAGTGACAGCCTGTGGCTCGACTGATTTTTAAAGTTAGTTTACATTGAATCTATGGGGTCAGAGACAGAAGAAATTCAATAGCTAAAAGCATTAATGAAGGGTGACTTCACTTTCTCTTTCTGGGCTTTCTAAAGGCATCTGACTAACCAATGCCGGCAGTGGCACTTGATGGGTGTTGGGTCCGATCAAACAAGGTTCATATTCTTCTTCCTAATATTTAGAATGATGGAACTGCCAATTAATGTATCTTGTCATGTTCTTACACACAGGGACTTTTTAATCTAAGAGCATGCCTTTCTTTCTTCTAATCCTAAAATCCCTCTTCCAACATTATACGCTCACTTCCTTTTGCTTTGTACTTATTGGCTACTTAGTTCAGATCTGGCCTGCATTATAGATTAGACTTTTATACCCATGTAGAAGGTGTGGATGTAATAGAAGTTCGTTGTGCCAAGATCACTTTTTGTGTTTGTTACCATAATTTTCTGTTAGAGATATTAAAAGAAGACCTTTCGACCTTTGATCAGGTCTTGACAAGTTCCTGCTTTTTGCCCGAAGGATGGACATCCGTCGTATCAGCTTCGACACAGAAGACCTGTCTGATGTTGTCATCCCCTTGGCAGATGTGCGCAGTGCTGTGGCTCTGGACTGGGATGCACAGGGTGACTATGTCTACTGGACAGATGTTAGCACCGATTCCATTAGTCGGGCAAAATGGAGTGGAACAGGCCAGGAGGTAATATTCCACAGAAGCTCAGTGGAAGTCCATAAGTTGCTTGTCTTCTTGGTTTTCCTTTGTTATGCCCATTTTGGCTCATGATAATAATAACCACCTAATGTTTAAATTTGATTTTTTTTCAACTGTTTGAGGAATATATTTTATGCATATGTCTCAAAGTGGATTAATTTCAGATATCTATTTAAACGACTGAATATTTGTAGTCCGAGAAAGATTAGGCAGGGCTTCAGGTTAGAGCATTACCGCCCTCACAGTTTCATTGTGTTTGTTTCTTACTAGATTGTGGTGGAGAGCAGTCTTGAAAGCCCAGCTGGTCTTGCTGTTGATTGGGTCACAAACAAGTTGTACTGGACAGATGCAGGTACACACGGAAGGCCACTGCTGTATGCAGGAGTTCATTTGCTACTCTAAAAGCTAAACACTCCCTGAAGAATTACCGTATTTTTCGGGCTATTAGACGCACTTTTTCCCTCCCAAAAAGGGGGGGGGGAGTGTATGCGTCCAATAAAGCGAATACTCACCCTGC
>JANHFO010001305.1:404690-414691 GCA_032468095.1 Pareas carinatus | reverse complement strand
ACTCCAGGCCGCAGCATGTCAGCAACCGAGCCATGGAAACAAATCAGGTCCCATTGGCAGGATACAGGCAGGCCACAAAACCACAACCCCTCCAGTCCATGGAAAAACCTTTTTCCATGGAACCGGTCCCTGGTGCCCAAAAGGTTGGGAGCCACTGATGTAGAGTATACCAGACATAAATTCATTAGCAGACATCTTGGTAAAGTGGAGTGCCTGTATTTGTGAGATCCTTGCTGCTTTTCAATATTATGCAATATTTTGTTTTACTAATTTTAATGACACTCGTTTAAACTATAAACATACAGCAGTTTACACATGAGAATGTCGCTAGGATTTCTTGGAAACCAGAAATGTATCGTCTGTTGAATATGATAAATACATAACTCTTGTATTGGCTTCATACATGCATAATCTGAAGAGATGAATAATTTTTTAGATACTGGACTTTTCTTGTCGTGATTCTCATTATCACAACTTATTTTATTTGGCTTGCATGTAGTACAGTATTATTGGTAAGTTATAATGTTTTTCTTTAAGCGTATGCTTAAAAAATAATTAGTACATACAGTAGTTGAAGAACCATATTCAGTATTTCTTGTGATCTTTCATCACATTTATGGCCATACTTTTATAGTTTTGAATAACTTGGTTGCTTTATTCGTTGCCAAGATCATCTTTGCCAGCTGAAATTTTTGTTGCAGTAAGAAGGAATATTTGAAAAAAAAGGAATTCCTGTAATTAGGCATTGAACTCCATTTTCAACTCTGCAGGAATGACTGCCTTCCTGGTCTTTGCAAGAAGGTCGGATATCCGTCTGGTTTCACTTGATATTCCATATTTTGCTGATGTAGTTGTTTCAGTCAACGTCACCATGAAAAACACCATCGCCATTGGAGTTGATCCTGAAGAAGGTTGGCAATTTAACCATTTTAGGTGTGGAATTGTTCAGGACAGAGTAAATTTACCAGTAAATGAAAGGTAACCTGTCCAATAAGTAATATGATTCATATTAAAAAATACACTAACCTATGTTTCATGAAATCATTATAAAAGCTTTTTTTTATTTCTCCAAGTCTCATTAAAGCAACCTTTCCTAAGCTAATATGGCTCCAAATACCTTCAAATGCAATTCCTTATAGGCCGCGTTGACTGAAAAGTTTGGAAGCTGTAATCCCAATATATCATCTACAAGGCACCAGGTTGAAGAAGGCTATTTTTGAGGGTAGCTGAATATAATTCCCTGCTTTAATGCTCTCATTCATATTCAAAAAACATTTCCCTCAAAAAATAATTTTCAAGGCAATTGCATTCCACATACTGGCCTGGGGAAGTGTAGTTTCAACCTTAGAAACTTTTAAGATGTGTGGACTTCACTGGAACCAAGTGTTATAGAGATATACTCTTCTTCCTTACTTTCCTCCACCTTGGGAAATTCTTTTTCTAGCAATAATAGAATAAATAACACCAGATCTTGAAGACGCACTTTACAGTATTGTCTTTACAGTATTGTTTTTCACCAAAGTAATCTTAGATATTTATGGACTAACAAGGGAATTTAATTGAAATATATGGTACTGATATTCTTATGTTTTCTCAACAGGAAAGGTTTATTGGTCAGACAGCACTCTAAGGAAGATCAGCAGAGCTTCACTGGATGGGTCTCAGTATGAAGATATCATTACTACAGGTAATAAATAAATGTTTTGGTAAATACTGAACATCTGCTCCAGGCTCTTTCAAAGATTTTTTTCAATGAGGTGAACAAATATATTTTTTGCATTATCTTCACCTAATTCAACTTCTAAAGCTCTAATGTAAAGGTTGCCTTGAACATCCAGTTGATATTTTGAGGAAAAAGGATAGTGTGTGTGTGTGTGTGTGTGTGTGTGTGTGTGTGTGTGTGTAGATAGACATAGCGATAGAGAGATATTACTGACACTATAACAATAATATATTTCTTTTTACGTAGGGTTGCAAACCACAGATGGATTAGCTGTGGATGCTATTGGCCATAAAGTATATTGGACTGATACGGGAACTAACAGAATTGAAGTGGCTAATCTGGATGGGACAATGAGAAAAGTTTTGATATGGGAAAATCTGGACAGCCCACGGGCAATTGCATTATATCATGAAATGGGGTGAGTGCTAGCAATGGATTATTTTGTTTTCAAGGGAAAGGCTGCGGGGGAGAGGGGAACATGACAATAAATAATATTTCGACTTTTCAAAGGGTAGTTTACTTCCCACTTCTTTTCCTTTAGGTATATGTATTGGACAGACTGGGGTGAAAATGCTAAGCTGGAACGAGCGGGAATGGATGGCTCTAACCGCATGGTGCTTATTAGCAACAACCTGGGATGGCCTAATGGTCTGGCTGTGGATAAAGCTGGATCACAACTATTTTGGGCGGATGCACATACTGAGGTTAGAAGTGACATGAGGGGTAGCCTGTGATTTCAAATGTTTAATGTAGAAAGTTGCCTCAAAGTGAAGCAATGGAATGTAAGGATGAGTATGAGATCTTATAGATTAAGAATCAATTGTATGTTCATGTTCATCATGCTGAAATTCTAACACCATTGGATGACCTGCTTGTCTAAAACACTCATAACCAATAAAGCTTTATTGGTTAAACTTCATATTGGTTGACATTGCCTCAACATCTGCTCAACTTGAATATACTGTATTTGTATATAGGTAGTCCTTGAATTAAGATCACAATTGGGATCAGAATCTTGATCATTGAGCAAAGCAGTAGTTAAGTGAGATGGCATGTGACTGCTTCGCTCAATGACCATAATCCCAGTTGTGGCCTTTAAGTGGTTGGGCAGGTTGTTAGGCAGATGGAGTCCTAGGTACAGAGTGCAGGATGCCTCAGGTGGTAGGGGAGACCCTGGGGGGCTCCCCACAGGAGCTAAAAATCTTCCCTGCCAAAATCCAAGCAGGATTTTCAGCCCCTGAGGGAAAAGACACTCATGCATGACCTGTGCCGTGCCTCCCAGGACCTCCCCATCCACCTGAGGCACCCCAGGCTCCTTACTTTAACCACACTGGCTCTCTGCTTGGATTTTGGTTTCCTTGTCTCTGGGGACAGTTTGTAAGAGGTGACTATCAAAGAAGTTCAGCTCCCTTCTGTGCATGAAAGGAACTCCTTCAGTGAGGTATAGAAACAGCCAAAATCCCCCAGAACCAAATGTGTTCAGTTCCCTCCAATCAGGGAAGGGAACTCCTTTGGGAGGGTGCAAGAATAGAGTCAATATCATCAGGATTTTAGTTTTTTCTGCAACCCACTGAAGGAGTTCAGATCTCCTTGGAACACAGCTCTTTCAGTCAGCTTCCAGAGACAAGAGAGTCCTCTTGGCAGGTAGTAGCAGCTTGCAACCTTTCCTGCCAGCTTTCCCACTGACTTTCTGGGGAAGCTTGTAGAGAAGATTGCAAATGGCGATCACATGATTGCAGGATATTTAGCAACCAGTCATGTGATCAAGGAATCAGATTGCGAGGGTGTTATAATTTATGGGGTGTAAAGCACCCTATCTCATGCTGTGATAATTCCAGACTATTCTTAAATGAATGGTCGTAAATTGAGGAGTACCTGTACTGCTGATGAGTTACAGATAAGAAGAAAAGAGAGTCAGATTTTTAGAATCTAGATATGGTAGCTTGGAGTCTTTCTGTGACTGGGTTCAATCTTTTATATATGCACTTTGTCTCTGAGATAAAACAATTAGGATGATGAGTTCACTCACATTTCTGTCTCACAAGGCATGGATGTTTTCCTTTTTAAAATGAAACTGGAACACTGAAATTCACTGTTGTTTTTCTTAAAGGTATGCCCTGATGAGGCACTGAAATGACAGCATTGTTGATAGTGGTTCATGCAATAAATAAAATCCTAAAACCAGAATAGCAAAGTACATTTCCTATGTCCTCGTAACCTGCTGATCCAAACACATAAGATGGATTGATTGACACAACATGCTGACAACTGGATTGACTCCTATTTTAGACTAGTTCAGAGTGCTGTGGAAATCCAGCCAACCAGTGGTTGATTCACTGAATAGCATAGCTGGGGTGTCAAGATATGCTTTCCTGACTTCGTTTTCTTCTGGGCTAGGCTGGGCTGTCTTTTCTTTTCTGTCTTATGAAATCCTTGGGTGAAATTGGAATAGTGTTTAGCAGAATGCTAAAAATAAACATCTAGGGTCACGCTATTCTTGGCTTCTTGGATCATAGGAAGAGTTGCTACTTATTGGAGGCCTCAGGACTCGCTAATCAGAAGTTCCTTGACATTCCAACATTCTGTTCTTTTCAGCGTATTGAGGCTTCAGATCTAAATGGTGCCAACCGCCACACCCTGCTCTCCCCAGTGCAGCATCCTTATGGCCTAACTTTATTAGATTCTTACATCTATTGGACTGACTGGCAAACAAGAAGCATTCACCGAGCTGATAAGAACACTGGTGCTAATGTCATCTTGGTGAGAACAAATCTTCCTGGATTAATGGACATCCAGGCCATTGACAGAGGGAGACCTCTTGGTAAGTTTTCCTATTTTCTTTAAACGAGACTTCCTGAATTTTCATGCGCATGCTTTAATTCTGGAAAATCACTCAAAAATAGCAACCAGCATGCTTATGTGGCCTCCAGGCATTTTCTATAGATTTTACTCCATTATTTATTTTTACTAGTCGAGCACAATTCCATAGGCCTTGTTGCCTGGGGGTTATGAAGTCAATTATATCTGGGGGGCATCAGCCTCAGGAAAGCTATACTGAATTAATGTTAGCCTTTTTGATGGTAATCTCAGAGATGGTCCATTTCTCCCAAGGTACTAGCAAATGTGGCATGAAAAATGGAGGTTGCTCCGATCTCTGCCTCCCAAACTCTGAAGGCTTCTCATGTGCCTGCCCTACTGGGATTCAACTGAAGATTGATGAAAGATCTTGCGATCCTTCTCCTGAAACCTACCTGCTCTTCTCTAGCCGGGGCTCCATCAGAAGAATCTCACTAGATACCAGTGATCACATTGATGTTTATGTCCCTGTCCCAGAGCTGAACAATGTTATCTCATTGGACTATGACAGTGTAGATGGCAAGGTTTACTACACAGATGTCATATTAGATGTCATCAGGTATTGTACCTTCAAAATTCTTCATTGTATGTTAATAAGCGAAATAATCCTATATTCTTTTTCCAAACTGTTCTTTGTCTAAGGCAGGGCCGCCCATCCTTTTTGTCACCAGGAACTGGTTTCATGGCAGACAGTATTTCCATGGATCAGGGTGGAGGTGGTTTTGTCTTTTGCTCACTTGCCCACTGCTCACCTCTAGCTGCATGGTCTAGTTCCTAACAGGCCACAGACTGGCACTGGTCTGTGGCCTGGGGGTTGGGGACCCCTGGTCTAAGGCATCTGCCTTATGGGGAAAAGGTTCAGGTAGAATGTTCTTGTTATTCTCTATGATATCTTCTTCCAGGCGAGCAGATCTAGATGGCAGTAATATGGAAACCATTATTGACCAAGGACTAAAGAGAACAGATGGTTTGTCTGTGGACTGGGTAGCTCGAAATCTATATTGGACAGACACTGGCCGCAACACAATTGAAGTTGCAAGACTAGATGGAAGCTGCAGGAAAGTGCTGATAAATAACAGTCTGGATGAACCACGGGCAATTGCTGTCTTTCCTAGAAAAGGGTAAGCGACTGAAAAGTCAGTATTAGCAAAATATTTATTTAAACAAATTATTGCATTAGCTACAAATATTCTCTTCCGTTGGTACATAAGCTGAAAAGGTAAGGGGAGAGCAACTTTCCCAACCTGGTGCCTTCAAGATACTTTGGACTACTGTTCTCACTAGTTATGTTATCAGGAAGGAGCTGCTATACGTGGAGGATGCCAGGTTGAGAAAGGGATTGAATGAGTAGGAAAGAAAAAGGAAGAGGATTGGCTAAAGTAGAGGTCTGCCTTGGGACATCAGGCAAATGGATTTCTTTGGTGGACAGGCCATCTTTTAGAGCTGGCTGACATGCACCATTTTGCATTTGGTTTATTTTCTTCCAGATACCTCTTCTGGACTGATTGGGGACATATTGCTAAAATTGAGCGTGCAAGCCTGGATGGTTCTGAACGAAAGATATTGATCAATACTGATTTGGGCTGGCCCAATGGACTGACCTTAGATTATGACATCAGAAGGTCGGTATAACCTGGCATTTTAAAATTATGGACTGTAGAACTGTTGTGTTTTGTTTTGTTTAAAAAAAAAACCTTTCTTTTTTTTTAAGGCAGTACCCCATTCTGCCTTAGAATCAGAAATCGCAACTGAGAGAAATAAAGTTTCAGAAGCGGATATTAGCTTAACTTCCATTCTTTCTGTTCTTCTAGGATTTATTGGGTAGATGCTCACCTAGACCGCATAGAAAGTGCTGATCTTAATGGGAAATTACGTCAAGTGTTGATCAGTCAAGTGTCGCATCCTTTTGCCTTGACACAGGTACAAAAGAAGGTGGTGAATGCTGAAATGAAACTTAACGTCTAAGCAAATAGTTTGTCTACTTTGGGCGCAGTGGTCAAAAATTGTGCAGGGCTCTTTTTTCTTTCTCATCAGTTCTGTTAAGCGGTACTATAATAGTTTAAAGAATGGCAAGGTAGTACAGTTCAGCTAATGCACAGATAGTTTGAAATAAGTTTCCTCATGATAGAAGAGTCAAAGAATCATGTTCATTCCTTAGATATGGTGAAGACTTTTGATTGTTTGAAAGTAAATTTTTTAAAAGAAATATTAGTTGAAATGTAAATTTGGGACTAGTTTTTGTAAGATGATTAAACATTTGGATGAGTGAAGATTCAACAATATTATTCAGATCCTATTATGATTTTAAGAGATACCAAGCAGGGTTGCCCTTTTATCACCTTTATTGTTTAAGCTGGCCCTAGTAGCATTGGCAATAGCACTCAGATCCAACCCTCAGATTTGTGGGGTGAAAGTGGGAGATATTTGCAGATGATATAATTTTGTGCAGGTTTCAGGATTATGGATTAATTTTTGTAAATCATATCTGATTCTTCATACTCTTGCAAAGCCTCCAAAGGGAAAATGTCCATAGTTTCAGGGATTCAGTAATACATAAATCTTTATAAGGTTTAGGTATGCCTATTACTAAAATATTAATATAATATTTACAAAAATTACATGCCAACATAGAAGAAATTACGTAAGTAAGAAAATGAAAAGTTGAGCTTGAAAACATTTCAGTATTTTAGGGTGAATTGCCTCCCAGTGGTAATTTATTTATTCATTTTATTTAATTATTTAACTGCTCGCCTCTCACAGCAGGACTCTGATTGGTATAAAATAAAATACTAAATTTTTGACTTTAAAAAAATTAATTAATCAAAAGTAATTCCAGAAGAGGCTTTAAGACACTGGCAAAAAACAAGAGTAAATAAAATAATTTATGCTAATGTCGTTACCTGAAAACTTACTTATAAAATAAATAATATGTTGAAAAAATATAGAAAACAAGTTTTAAGTCTACATGCTCTCATATTCTTCCTCTGAGCTTATTGTATAGTATTTTAGTCCTGTGTCTGTTTGTTTTCTGAGCAGCAGGATAGGTGGCTGTATTGGACAGACTGGCAAACAAAATCTATCCAGCGGGTGGACAAATACTCTGGCCGTAATAAGGAGACTGTGCTAGCCAATGTAGAAGGACTTATGGATATTATTGTG
This sequence comes from Pareas carinatus, assembly GCA_032468095.1. NCBI lineage: Eukaryota > Metazoa > Chordata > Lepidosauria > Squamata > Pareidae > Pareas > Pareas carinatus. The sequence continues at coordinate 406,953 of JANHFO010001305.1, read as the reverse complement.
GTCTCTCCTCAAAGGCAAACAGGTATATGCAATCAACTGGGTTTATCCTTTAATTCATTGCATCAGATTAGTGAGTGATATATTCTCTAAACCAATGTTCTGCAAACCAGATGGCTGGCTGACAGCTCTCATCAGCTGATCTGATCTGGCATGGCCAGGTGGTTGGAGAATTTAGGGGCTGTGTTCACCAAAATGCAGAGAAGCTCTTTTTTTGTTTTCCCTGAATGAATGCTTCTGAATTGCCTCTATTGCCCTTGTTTGAATTCATTTGAAAAAAAGTAGTTGAAAACATATCATTATGGAAAGCTATAGTACTTGTGAAATTACCTGCATTCCCTTCGGGTACAAAGGCTGGGATGAGCTCTGGCTGTTAGCTCCTATTACGGTAGCACAAATGGATTAAACAAAGCTCAAGTGGGTACAGATAATAAATTAGGCAGGAAGTATGTGAGGAAACCTCCCTTGTTGCTTATGCCTCAAACTACTCAAGGGGAAATACACATCAGCTGTTGAAAAGGGCAGGATTTTGATCCAAAGCATTAAGCAAGTGGCAGATGGATGGCATCAAGTGTTTGCACCCCATCATCTCTTCTGGTATGCTTTATGAACCTTTTCTGGGTATGGCCGTCTACTGTGTGAGCCCAGAAGAGCAAAGCTTGCTGAAGGAGTATCCTGGGATACAGCGTACATGTATGGTTGGCAAAACAAAACAAAACCTACTCCTCATTTTGAATCCTGGTATTACTGCTGCTATGTTCCAATTCATTTCTTTTCTTCACTCGCATACTAGCAAATTGCTCTTATTCATTTCAATAGGATTTAGAGCACACTGCTGCATTTGAAAATGAGACTGTAAGCTTGTCAGTAATTCCTGTTGTTTAGCATCCTGGCCTCTGTGCAGAGATCAAAAAACCCTATTCTGCAGTGCTCGAAGAGATACATTCATATATATTTTAGCCAGTCAGCAAAACAGAGGCCATTTTGTATATCGTCATGACAAGCATTCATCTTTTTAAAAGTTAGAAAATGTCTGCGTTGTTTTTCTATTAAAGTGTTTATTTTGGGGGGTCTTGGGGAAAGCGTCATGTTGTGATGTACTGTAGGTAAGCATAGGTAAGCATTGGTCAGGAGAATATTCATTTAAGATATTGGCACTTTGGTCAGGAGATACTTCTCACTATGCCCTAATATATTTTGAGTAAGGGAGGAGAAAATTATATCTTTTGTGAAACATCTGCCCTGTATCTTCTAGGCACAAACATTTGTGGAGTGAATAATGGAGGCTGTACCCATCTCTGCTTTGCCAGGGCTTCTGACTTTGTTTGTGCATGTCCCGATGAACCAGATGAACGGCCTTGCTCTAATGGTAAGTTGTTTATATGCTACACCTCCCAGCATGAATCATAGCCCATGTTTTCTCTTATTAAAGGCTGCTTTGGGGGTGGGGGGATGGCTTAATTCACTTAAATAAGCTACAGCTATAAAGTACCTCTTTGGTAAAGCATTCAAATGCCTAGGGACAAGAGAGTGCTATTTTGTGTTTTTTGCACTATTTTATTAAAAACATTAAGTATTTTTTTTCGTTGAGATGATTCATCTGTCTTTCAGATATCCCATATATACATTCTTTAATTCCTTAATCTTAGAATATAGTGCAGTTCAGAACAGTTGGTTATATTTCACTGGTAATTTGTGTCTAATGACTTCAAACAGTTTCCTACATATAATATTAAATGTAATTTAGGAATCATTCATGGTAGATTAAAATAAGATATATGTTTTCCATTGCATTTACACAAGTTCTAGATGCCTGGGAAACTGGAAGTGCTTATTCTCATTTTTGTTCTCATAGTACAACATTATACATTGCATTACAAGAAGAACCTTATACGCTTCTGCCAGATCTTGAATAATGAAAAAAGTTTATATTTCCGTAAATAAAATGTCAGGCTCAATTTCTCCTTGGTCTCGGGATATTTTCCTTTTTCTTTTGTCTAGTTCCTAGCATGGGCTCCCCAAATCCTGAGACAACCCATACAAGCAAAAGGAACCAGACTTCTACTGACAGATTTAAAACTTCAACAACCAAGCCCCAGGTGTCCGTGGAAACAATAGGAGGAAAGTGAGTAGTTGTGTTGGTTGATTGAGGGGGAAAGGCGGGATCCAATCTCTTTTTTAAAATAGACTCCTCTCCCCATCCAATTTTTTTTTTTATTGAAAAGTTTTAAACACACATACAGAATGTAAAAAAAAATGTATAATT
>JANHFO010001305.1:349135-365150 GCA_032468095.1 Pareas carinatus | reverse complement strand
GTATTCTTTACTAATATGTAAATTGGGATGTTCAAAAATATTGACATGTATTATGGAAGAACTTTATCTAGGCAGGACAGCCATCTTATGTAGAACCAAAGAAGAAGCTGTCTAGAGTCACACGACTGCAGGATGGGCAGCATATAAATTTAGATAAATAAATATCTCTTTGATATCCAAGAAGGGGAGAAGCCATGTAACTGATTCGTATTTTTTTAATTCAATTTTTGTCATAGCACTCTGCTTTGGTTCAACTGAAAATAGCACAGAGAGGTTCCAAGCCAAGCTTTATGTCAAACACGTCAATTAATCTTTCACTTTATAGGATTCTGTGAATTAAAGCTCCATCAAAGCAGAATACTCAGATTTTCCTTTTTCGCTACAGCATATTAATGATTCAGCCCTGGAGGTTAGAGATGCTGCATTTGAAGCCCTGGGTGCTGCCCTAAAAGTGGCAGGTGAGAAAGCTGTGAATCCTTTTCTAATGGATGTGGATAAACTGAAACTAGACCGGGTAAGTAACACTAAACCATCAGTCTCTGGTAGGGATAAAATATGATGTATTCAAGGGGCCCTGAGAATACGAACATGGGGGTTTGACTTGCTATTTTAGGACATGGTATGAGTTTTAGGTTCTATTAAATAGTGAAGTCATTTCTATCAGATAAATTGTGAACCTTTCGTTATTAAAAGCTTATGTTGTGTTGAGAATATGAAGGAAACAACAGGGTTTTCAGTCTCAAGGAGGGGCTATAGGTATATTTGAAGCTTCTTTTTTCAAATAAAATTTTATTTTATTCAAAAAATTAAGGTAAAATATAAACTCCCCTCCCAAAAATGGAAAATGAAAGTTTGCAAAAACGAAATATAGATAGACAAAACATTAGAAAAGAAGAAAAAAGTACATTAAAAAGACAAAAGGACAAAATCATGTATACATATATTATCCACCAAGTTAAATACTCATAAATATACTAGAACAATATTAGTTTCTTTCTCTCCCCCCTCCTTGAGATGCAGGTCCAAAATGTAAAAACTTCTACCACTGTTTGCAACTTGACCTGTCATATACTATATATATAGAGAAAATAGTTAATAGATGAGAGTATATTTACAACTTTTAATATGTTGATTTCAAAATGGTCATTGAAAAGTTAGAATTCTGTTCCGCTGTTGGAGGGGGGAAACAAGAGAATGCATATGCATTTTAATCACTTTGACTTAGTTCTTTCTCCTAAGCACTTACGCTCCCTAGGTGGCTTGGTAATGAGCTCCTTCATCTCTCAAGCTTACCTCTTGCAGTTCTTTTTCCCTTTTCTGGTTACCAAGCAGCTTTGGTGTACTGATTTTTTTCTCTCCTTTGAAGCAATGATGGCAAACCTATGACACGTGTGCCACAATGGGCACAGTGAGCCCTTTCTGCTGGCACGCGAGCCAAATCGCCCCAGAGCTAAGCATGCTCAGAAAGAGAGTAACAATGCCAGGCGATGACATCACAGGGCCATTCGCATTCTCAGAAAGACAGTAGCGGCACCGAGGAATGATGTCACGGGGCCATGCACCTGCTCAGAGAGAAGTGGCGCTAGCCGATGGCGTCATGAGCTGTGACTCATTAGTCGCAACTTGTCTGGGCACTCAGTGTCTAAAACAGTGGTCGCCAACCTTTTGGACTTTAGGGACCACTAAATTTATAATTTTAAATCCTGCAGATCACTAATACGATTTTTTTAAAAAGATAAATACATTTGCAAAATAGTGATTATATCACTTCCATTTTATTAATATAAAAGGCACCCATTTAACATAACAAAATTTAAAAAGCTTATTTAATCATAACAAAATCTTTAAAGGGTGTTTAATTGTAGCAAAATCAGTAAAGTTAGTTTAATTATTGCAAAATAATTGAAGTTTTTATAAGTATTACACATTTTAGTGTGACATTTGTTCCTGCTTGAGAGAGAGAGAATGAGAGAGAGAGAGACACAGAGAGGCAAAAAGAGACACACACACACACACTCAGAATGATAGACAGACACAGAGAGAGAGAGAAAGAGGGGGCAGAGAGAATGAGAGACAGACACACAGAGACAGACAGACAGTCAGACACACAGGAACAATACAACTATACAAAAAAATTCAAATACTCTCCAGATTTTTCTGTGGACCACCAAAATTTTCTCATGGCCTACTGGTGGGCCCTGTCCCACAGGTTGGCAACAACTGGTCTAAAAGGTTAGCCATCACTGCTCTAAAGAATGTACTGGGCTCTTCTGAGGCCCGAGACATTTAAGCCACCGGTAAGGAAAGAGAGCAGGCGGTTGTCGATTATAACTTTTCTACTTGACCAGATTTTGGAATATAAAATGATTTAAGCATTGTGTAAATATAGTAAAAATCGCAACCAAAAAGAGCTTCAAGTTGTAGTTGCACTGCATCTATACCAGAAATAGAAAAATCCAAATTTTAGTGGCAATATAGTTCAAGAATTGTAATTTTTTGCAGTAATAATTTATAATTGACACTATGAGGGTTTAGCAATGGCTAGATAATGTATTTTTTAATGCTTTTATGTTATCTGATTTTGCCTACTAGATTAAAGAATGTGCTGAAAAAATAGAGTTGGTTGGTGGAGGTAAAGTCAGTGGAGGAGCTGATAGAAAAGAAAACAAAGCTGTTGCTGGCAAGACTCCAGTTCTTTCTGGTGCTGCAGGGGACAAGGATATGAAAGATAACTCAGCTAAGTCTGGGCCACCGAAAAAGGCTCCCACTACAAAGGTATGAAAATTACACACTCTGAAATATGACAGATTGAATTTGCGTACATTTAAATGAGTACAAACTATTTGCATTTTCAGAAGTGACAAAATAGGGTATTACATTTGATTATGAGCTAAATTTTAAGACAAAGTATCAAGTCTTTAAACAAACGAATGTAATGTCAAGATTGCTATATTTGACCTTTGCAAGGTCTGTATATCTTTTGTTCCCATAAAACATTATAAAGTGAACAATGGGATTAACAAACTCGTGCACATATGTACAAGAATAGCAAATTCAAATGCAGTAAACATTTAATTAGATGAAAATGTTCCCAAAGAAAGCAGCAAGGTTCTGGAATAGTAATTAATATTAAAAAGCACAATAAATCAGGAGTGAAACAGACTATTTTACCAAAGTCAGTTTTCCATTTTGGACACCACAACAGACCTTTTTGCTTTGATAGTGGGATCTCTGCAATTGAAGTTGTATGAAGACCCCATTTTAGATGCTCTTGTTTTAGTCATCCATGATTTCGGAAGTTTCTATTGGATGTTATTTGATGTTGTACTTTGCTATTGTCATTGTCAGAATTCAAATCAATAATGGTTTTTTCACCATTGTTTTTGATTTGGCTGAAATTTTCAAAACCTTTTTGAAGACTGATTCAAAAATAATCCAGTTGAAAAGTATGTTTTTTCCCAGCACTTATTTTTTTCTGTAATGTTTTTGGAAAGTTACGAGTCTATAAGATAGCAAGTAGTAGAATCCAACATTGTTTTTTAGTGCCAAAGTTATAAAAATGCGCTATTTATTTATTTATTTATTTATTTATTTTCAGAACTTTTATACCGCCCTTCTCTCAGGGCGGTGCACAGACAGAATAAAAAGTACATGACACGGACAACACAAATAAAATTTCTAAAAGATATATACATAATGGCTGACTTTAAAATCGTAATTTAAAACCAATTTGTAGCAAATTGGGTTAAAAATGGGATTATAAAATTTAAATAAAATTAATAGTAGTTTGAGAGCGAAGGGGAGGTATGGTTAGGCCAGACTGGCCTGAGTAAATAGGTGCGTTTTAATAGCTCGGTGGAAGGCACGGAGGTCTGAGATAAGACGAATCTCTGGGGGTAGATCATTCCAGAGGGTGGGGGCCACCACAGAGAAGGCTCTCCCCTGGGAGTCGCCAGCAGGCATTGTTTGGCCGACGGCACACTGAGGAGGCAAAAGAGGAGTTAAGATTACAATGAGTAGGGTTTTTTTTTAACTAGATTATTAGTATAATTTAGCTTACGCTTGTCGGAGGATATGTTCTGTATTTTGCTCTGGGAAGTCAGTGGGGATGAAGAGGGATAGAGGGTAGGAGGCAGGGTTGGAGGGTGGGAGAGGGGGAAGGTGGAAAGGGGAAGGGCGGGAGTTGGGGATGAGGGAGAAGGGGTTTAAAAAATATTCTTTTTCTTGTTTCTTTTTTTTTACTTATTGTACTTATAAAACTTTTTTAATAAAATAAAGAAAAGGTTCTCGTAAAAATCAGGGTAAGTGAACTAACTTGGGAAGTCTGAGGAGGAAGGAAAGTTGAACATTTATAAGCAGATCCTCCTTTCTGCCCCCACCTTTTCTCTGAATCCAGTTGATGTTTTATTTTATTTTCATTTAATCAGTTTTTACAAATATCTGTTGGAAAACATGAATATGTGCTCATTTCAAAAGTCCCCCCTCTTTTTGTATACATAGGCTGGTGGTCCAGTGAAGAAAGGGAAACCAACTTCAGCTGGGGGAGTAGGAAATACTGGAACAAAAGCCAAAAAGGGAACTGAAGTAAAAGAGATATTTGAGCCAGAACTCTCAGTAAGTGAATTCTGCGCAAATTGTGCATTTAAAAATACTTCAAAAATGATGATGGTCTTACTCAAAACACTGTGATTCAATTACATGTGCATGAGACCCAGAGTTTGGTTTGGAACAGTTTTACTTCTCTGTAATATTTTTTGTTACATTAGATTTCACTTGTTCTATAAACCTTGTGATTGTGCTGATAAATTTATGGGGCATGTTTTCCTGCAAGAACTCAAAATGATTTAAATTGAGTTGATAGCAAAATTGTGAACAAACTGGAAAATGTTGTGTTTTGAACCTTGAACAAAACACTGCGCCCTGGGAGTTCTGCCACATTGTTTCAGACTGACCCTAGTCCAGCAGAAACAAAACACGGAACATTTTGTTGTGAGTTTTGGATGAAACAAAATTCTAAATTCTAAATGATCTTATTGGGGCAAGTAAGGCTGGTGTACACTGCTTGATCACTCCCTTCTCCCTGTAGCCTTTTTTATGCGACATAACCCCCCACAACCTATCAAACCCAATTTTTCCAGAGCTTTTCTCTGTCCCTAAGCCACTATGCTCTTTCCCGCTTTCCAAATCCCTTAAGCCTGAGGCAACCATATTTTCATCAGTACGCAAAACAAAAGAATCCTACTTTGTCCATGAGTTCACTAATGCATCCAAAACACACATGCTTCAGTAACAGCATGGGCTGCAGCAAATCGACTGATTTATACACAGCATGATTCATGCTTAGAACATTTTGCACATCTCTTGTTGGCAGAGAATGGCCGGCCCATTTGCCAGTTGTGGCTCAACATACATGTGTTATTTCTAAAACAAGATTCAGCATTTAAATATTTGCCTAAAGTAAATGTCGAATTTTTGGTCTTCTTCATATTTGTAATGGAAAAAGTGCTACGTACTGTACAGCAGTTCAGCAGAATCCTTGAAGAAAGTTCTCAACTCTGAGGAACATGCCAAGAGTGTTGTAAAATGAAGTCTGTTTTTAAATAAAGCGGTATGTGTACATGTACACATAGCACAGCTGTCCCACCATTCAAGAGGCTAGTCATATAAGCAGAAAAAGATACATTGGATTTAATAATTACTGATAGGCTCTACATGCACATGTCTATGTGTTCTGAAGTAACATGTTTCCTTTGAATTCACATTGTCGTGCTGTAGCGAACTTGATATAGGTCAAAATGCCTAATAGCCCAATGAAGGCATATTTGGAATGTACCAGTACCTTATTAATAGGCGTGCTACTTTTCCTTTGCTAATAGATAGAGATGTGTGAAGAGAAGGCTTCAACTGTCCTCCCAGAAGTTTGCATGCAGCAGTTAGATAGTGGCAATTGGAAGGAAAGACTGGCTTGCATGGAAGAATTTCAAAAGGTAATCATGACAAGATCTATTAAAAAGTGTTTCACCCGTATAAATATTTGTTTGTCCTATAGTAAATTATTCTGCCATTTCACAGAAGCCTTTAGTGTCAGACTGTATTTCCAGATTATTCTGGGTACTGCAAGTCTTTTAGAACAGATCTGATCCTTTTTAAAAATGCATTAAGAGTTGATTTCTGTAAAATCTGCACTAGTCAGTTTCATACAGGGAGGTATCCAAAATAGTTAATTCTCACTATTGTAAATAAGAATTAGTTCAAACATCCTGTCAATTTTACATTTCTTTTCAGAAAATCAGAATAAAATAAATCTTGACTGTAAATATTTGTAAAATATATTTGCAAAGCAAAAAGAATAATTCTTATATAGTTTGGGTTAAATTTATGTTTATAATCTTCAGACACAAAGCTAGATAATTTTTAATCTACTTTTATCCAGTTTTGGATTTGAAGACTGCAAAAACTAAATGTAATTTGTTTACAAAAGGTTCTAGTGAAGGGAAAAAATAATCTTGTTAAGGACTATGATTTTTACGCCTCCTAAACATAAAATGTATCCGAATGAATATAGGTTCATTGAATGCAGTTTGGCACTATGTATGTTCCTTCATTTCTTAAGAATTTTACCCTGTTCTTAATCTTTAAGGCTGTTGAACTGATGGATAAAAATGAAATGCCTTGCCAGGCTCTAGTAAGAATGTTGGCGAAGAAGCCTGGATGGAAAGAGACCAACTTTCAGGTAGAACAATATTGATTTTTAGGGTTCTGTTAATATTGAGTTTATAATTAATGAACTTTGTTTACAAAATTACCTTAGAATTGAACCTGGAATTCCTTATGTGCAGGTTTAACCATTTACATTTGAAAGCTTTGTGCAAGGAGCTTAATCTATATTTCTTATAATGTTCATTATATTATTTGATTTCTTCATTGATATGTGATACATTTCTAGTAGCATTACACAGTCCATTAAGGTTTAATTAAAATATGAGCATTTGGAACATTGTTAAATAATAATACAATTAAGAAAAAACATTTAAATATTTATATTTGAAAGATGCTGAAAGCTCTGTCAATATTTATAGAATCTGTATTTAGCTCGCATGTGAAAAACTTCTAAATTCTAATTCAATGGCATTAAGAACTTTTTAGGCCCTAGGCTTTTGGGGATCATCATTTCAAAAATATCTGGATACTTAGCTTATTGTCAGGCACAAGCAAGTAGAACCACTCATAGGTAGGCCCAGGTAGATAATTGTATTGTTGATCACCTATATTTCACCAGACTGTCTGCCTTCCCTTGGGAAATGGAAGATATAGACCTAAGGGTTTGATCTCAGGTGTTTCCTACCTCAAACCAACCCTAAGCTAGAATGTCTCTTTATTCCCCCTGGAAGAGCCACCTTTCTTTCAGCCAGTGATTCCACAGTTATAAAAGTTTGTGGTCCTGAAAGTTTTGTCGGCCCTAGATACTGTGTGTTGCACGTAGTGTATAATGCAGCCATGCACTAGTCAAATTTGGTGAAATGTAGGTCTCAAGTCATACTGCGCAGCAGATCATTGGCTTGAAAATGGCAATATCTCCCCTTCTTGTTTGCAGGTCATGCAGATAAAACTTCATATAGTTGCCTTGGTTGCTCAGAAGGGAACCTTTTCCAAAACATCTGCACAAATTGTCCTGGATGGCCTTGTGGATAAGATTGGTGATGTGAAATGTGGGAGCAATGCCAAAGAAGCACTAACAGCAATAGCAGAAACCTGTCAGCTGCCTTGGACTGCTGAGCAGGTACATATATTGCTTTTCATAGATATAATACGTTCAAAGAAAATGTATTATCAAAAGAACTATTGGTCATATATATCAGTTGCAAATAGTCTCTTTTCGTTCTAGGTTATGTCCATGGCATTCTCCCAGAAGAATCCAAAGAACCAATCAGAAACTTTAAACTGGCTCTCAAATGCAATTAAGGAGTTTGGGTTTACTGGGTAAGTCTCAAAATTAGAGTAGTATGCTGCTTACATATACATGCTGTTTACTAAATAACTGTGACATAAAAGATGGATTAGCACACAGACAATGTCAATAGCAACCATACTAATTCACCTTATTATTTTTTGGATGAGAGGAATGTATTTATATTTGTTATAGCGGTTATATGCCATGTGTGAACCAAACTTTCTCATTATTTTATTAGTTTTGTACAGTCTGGAACTCCTCCCTCCCCCGGTATTTTTCCCCCTTTTGTATAGAATGTAGTTAGAATTCAGAATATATTGGTGTAACGTAACCCTCAGACTCCATTTTCATGGCTTCTGAATTGATATCTGACAGCATATTAGATTCCAGTAGAGATTTTAAAAAAAGAATATGAAATGCTTTTATCATTTTGAATATGCTTTGCATACTTTAAAAGTTCATACCTGCTTTACAGATATTCCCAACAATTTTTTTAAAAATAGGAATAAAATATTATTGTGTCTACTTGCATGATGTGAAACAAAAAAAATTCTTTCCCGGTAACCCCTGAAAATACTAGGGGGGGAAATGCAGAACTGAATGCAAAGTATTCGTGTATCATTTCTTTAAGAAATGGATTTTCTGAGATGGAAGATGTGTCCTATTCTTTTGAGAAGCAGTTCCATCATAGTCAATACTATTATCTCACATTTAAATTCCATAACCCTTTTACAAACCGGTTGAGAATGAGTAAGAAGTTGTCATATCCATCCCCCCCCCCCGTATATAATTTTATGCTGTTTTGGCTAATCTATATTGTCTTCTCTCTCAGATTGAATGTGAAGGCATTTATCAGCAATGTTAGAACAGCTCTTGCAGCTACAAATCCTGTGAGTATTTTTCCTTCAACTTAAATTCTTTCACTTTCTGAATATTGAACTTAAATATCTCTATTTCCTATTTAATAGGCTGTGAGAACATCCGCCATTACTTTACTAGGTGTCATGTTTCTGTATGTTGGTCCCCCTTTACGAATGTTCTTTGAAGATGAGAAGCCTGCTCTTCTTTCCCAAATAGATGCAGAGTTTGAAAAAGTAAGTTTTCTTTAAAATCTTGAAACATTTATTGTTTGGATGATCATTTCGACAGACTCCAGTATCTTTCTTAATATTGCTAATAACCCAGTGAAGTAAATGAGCAATCTGATAAGACAGTCTTGGAAGATTGTATTGGCTGATGATGACTGAAGATGAGTTCTAGTGTTTTGGATGGACATGTTTGTCAAACTTTTATTAATATGAGTATTAATTCTTCAAGACTACTGTAAAACAATTCACTGATTGGTGATAGAAGCTAAATATTTGGGTAGTATACTAAACAAGCAACAGGTTCAGTTGTGTATCACACAGTGTTGTGGCCCAGATCTTGTCTGATCCTTCCATTTTGAGCATTACCTGCATGATTTTTAATTAGCACAACACAGTGTTGCACAATCGTACAAATTAAAATGCCAAATTCTCCCTATCAAAATAATGCAAAGTAATTTGGTAAGTATGTGCATTTCAGATGCAAGGACAGACACCACCTGCTGCAACTCGGGGCAATACAAGGCACAATGTTGCCAGTGAAGATGGTGAGGAAGGAGAAGAACAGGAGGATTCAGGGAATGATGTTGTGGACCTCTTGCCTAGAGCTGATATCAGGTTTTTATACTTCGTTTCTATTTGATTTCTTTTTATGCTGCTTTTTGCTGAAGTTCAAAGCACAAATTGATTAATTCATTGATTAAATGATCATGTGCTACCAGGTCATTATTGGCTCTGGGTGACTGCCTGGTAGACTTTCTCTGTTATAATTTGTCCCTGAGCTGATATTTTAGGCCTTCCAATGGTGCACTCATCACCAATGCAACTGAGTCCATCCATCTTGCTGCTTGGCTTCCTCTTTCACCTTTCCTAATTTTGAAGATCTAGGTCTTTGTATTATATGTCTGAAGCAGGGTAATTTACCCCACCAAGTGCTAATCGACATATTTCTTGACTGCTTGTTCCTTTGCTACCATTGCCAATTCTAAAGCTGGTTGTTCTATCTATTGTTCTATCAGTTTGGTTGTCTTTCAATTTTACTCCCATTTTTCACTATGCTCTTTACTATTATTACTGGAGCTTGCAGATCCTTTGCATTTTCAGCTGTCAAGGTAGTGTCATCAACATAGCACAGGTTATTATTGTTGTTTCTCCAGTTTTAAAACCACATCCATTTTCTTCCATTCCAGCTTTTTCTAATATATATTCAGCGTATAGCTTGAATAAGTGGAGAAGACACAGGCTTGTCACATTCTTTTTCCAACCTGGAGTCAATCTGTTTCACTTTGTTTTACCTATATGGTGGCTTCCTGACCTATATATATAAAGGTTTCTCATGAGAGTAAATGACATGTTCTGGGATGTCCATTTTTCCTGAGAACATTCCACAATCAGTGAAGCATATGCTCACGTCTTTCCAGTATTTTTTTTATTTTCTTAGTTATCCAGAGTGCATCAGTAATAATGTTTCATGTTTCTCAGCACTTTCTAAAGCCAGCTTAAACATCTGAGTGCCTCTTTTTCCATGTAGAGGTGCAATCTGTGTTGGATTATCCTAAGTTTTATTTTGCATGTGAAAGCAAGCATATTGTACAGAAGTTTGCACATTCATCTTCTTTTGGGGTTATTGGAATATAGATTGACTTCTTCCAATCTGTTGGCCAAAGTGTCATTCTCTAGATTTGCTTGGGTAGTTTGGGTAGAACCATTACTGATTCTTCTTCTGTTGCTTGCCATGTTTAAATATTTCATCAGTTCCTGTAACCTTCCAACTTGGAAATGACCAGAGTATTGATCTAACTTCATCTTCTTGAACTAGAAGTTCTTATAAGTAGGGAATATTTTTGACATCCATTATATCTTGGATGTTGACATGTCTACTATATAATATTCCCCCCCTTCCATATTTGTTTGATCTCCTTTGAATCAGTTATTATCCATCTACATTCTTTAGTATATATATTTAAGGTTAGAGCTTCCTGAATTCAAAGGTCTTTTGATAGACTCATTGAAGAAGTCAATCAAAGAAGTCATTGGAGTGGCATAAATTGATAATTCATTCTCCTGCTTCTTTTCAGTTTCTTAAGCCATACAATCTAGTGAGGCAGCACAAGGCGTCCGGGTGGGAGACAAAGCAGGAATGCTAGTTGGTAAAATAATAAAATATAATCTGAATATAAAATAATACAATATTAAATAATATTTAGTTTATTTAAAAGATTTATATGCCCCCATCGCCCTCCCCATCTTAAACACATGTCTGGGCAGCTTACAATACCATAAGACAATAAGCAGAACAGAAGGCAGAATAGCACAATTTAACCAATAGCCTGAGTTGAACAAATACATGCTAAACTAGTATTAAAAGTATATCAGCAAGAAGCGGATGTAGCAGAAGAAGGAAAAGAGAGAAAAGGGTAAGGAAAAAGAGTTGAGAAAATGAAGAGAGATTGAAGAAGAGGGTAATAGAAGTAATGGAAAGACAAAGAAGAAAGGAAGAAGGTGCAAGGAAGGTGTAGAAAGAGTGAGAATGAAATTAAGAGATCAAAACCTACAAATAGAATAGGGACAAACTGGACTCAAGGAAGGACAGGTAAGAGATAAGTAAGTAGGTGGGTTATAGAGATGGAAGGTTTAAGGGAGAGAGGGGGGAGAGAGGGTAAGAGCAAGGTGGAGAGAAAGAAGTTAGAGGAAAGGAAGAAGGTATGTAGAAGGAGGAGATGAGTAGAGTAGGAAGGAAGGAATAGGAATAGATGATGGAAAGGAAGGATATAATGAAGATATGAGAAGGTTAAAGGACAGTGAGAGTGTGTACTATACATAAAATATTGAAAGTGTAAAACATACAGGGAATGATAACTAATAGAATATGCGTGAACGAGGAACTGTGGTCACGTAGGTTCTTCAGATCATACGGTAATTCATACAATAAAAGAATGAACTAAATGTGATGAAATAACAGTAAAATTGATGATTGGGAGAATTGAAACCACAATTACCAAATGAAGATACATAAGAATCACTTAAGCTACAAACAAAGTATATAAGAAAATATACAGGTTTTCTTTGATAAACTAAAGTACTCTAAATAATGTAGATATGTATTTAGGAATGGGAGTAGATAAATGTATATAAGTCGACTGATCGATATTTTGTTTGATATGATTGTTAAATTTAATAAAGATCATTTCTAAAAAAAATAAATTAAAATAAGCATATTGGTGTCAACTATAAGGAAACAGGGAGAAAGCTTGTCCTCTGGACGGACTTGTATTGCTCTTGCTGCCTGAAGAATCACTGACAAGCATGGAGCCCTGAGAGGGCACCATCACAGAATTTTAAAAGGCAAACAGCCACTATGATTTATAAGTGAGGTATGTTAAGGACAAATTCTCCATTTATAGGTATGTGAACTCTTAATTATTAATATATAACATATTTTATAATGAGCATTTTCTGTCTTGACTGTTACTGCACAAGATGCTTATAGTTTGCTCCGTTTTGTTTAAAGAAAATTGATGATGAGGTGTTGATTCTTTACAGTGATAAGATCTCATCTGAGCTGATATCTAAGATTGGTGATAAAAACTGGAAAATCCGAAAGGAGGGTCTGGATGAAGTAACAAGCATTATCAATGAAGCCAAATTCATACAGCCAAATATAGGCGAACTTGCACCTGCCTTGAAGAGTCGTCTCAATGATTCCAATAAAATCCTGGTATGCTTAAAATTAGTAGCAAGTTCGTTACAGTCAGTCATCCTCCATCCTTTATATTCCAACTTAATTTAGATCTTAGGAACAGAAATGAAATAAAAATGTCACTAAGTATTACTGCCATTTAATTTATTTTATGTAATAAGGAATTATTTTTACAACAGCTAGCTTATCTGTTGATGCATCTCATTCTGCACAAGTAGGGGAAATGGTACTGTTGTATTCAGTGAACATCAGAGAGGCTACTGTAAAGGAAATGCACTCTCCCATAATATGCACAAAAGCACAGTTGAGCATTGTTAATCTATTTGTAGCACATACACCAAAGCGCACTGGGGGAATTGTATAACTTCCTCTCAATGGTGCTTCTGTTTGTTGTGAAAGACTAGTATAGAGAATCAAAATCTTGTGATTTAAATCAAATTGAAATTTAATTTGAGGTTGTAAATAAATATTCAAATATGGTTTATATCTTTCCACATGTAATGCAATATTTAACTCCTGTATGATAGATAATGATAATAATAAAGATTTATTAAATGTATATACTTCCTGACCTCTAGTGAGTATGGCCAGTAGATCTTCTTTGAAAGAAAAGTTAGCAGATTTATACAGTATATTTAATTGTTTTAAAAGACTTTGGAATATTATTCCAATTTAGTCTTGTGAAATTGACTTTCCTATTTATTTATGGTCGTAAAATTCCTCTGTATGCATTTATGTGGCAAAATGCAACTTTTGGGTTAGCATTGTTCCTTAATGATAGCTTAATTATCAGATTAAAGCAGGTAGAGATGCCATATAGATACTGCAGATTTACTTTATAGGGGAAATGTCCTTGATTGGGAATTTTGGGGGTATCTTAAAACAAATATATAACCTTATTTAAAATACTGTGCCAGT
Organism: Pareas carinatus; assembly: GCA_032468095.1. Lineage (NCBI taxonomy): Eukaryota > Metazoa > Chordata > Lepidosauria > Squamata > Pareidae > Pareas > Pareas carinatus. The sequence continues at coordinate 351,496 of JANHFO010001305.1, read as the reverse complement.
ATTTTTTCCTTATAGGTAGTCCTCAATTTATGACCATTTGTTCAGCATTTGTTAAAAATTATGACAGTGCTGAACAAAGGAACTTATGACCTGTACTTGAAGTTACAGTCGCTGTAGCACTCCTCGGTCATGTAATCAGAATTTGGGTGCTTGGCCTTACAACTGACCATGGGGACACTGCAACTACCCCCACTCACCTATCTCTTTCCATTCTGCCCTGCTGGGTCTCTTGGGTCTTCTTCCCACAAGGCTGTGTTCGCCTTGGGTTTGCCTCTTGCCCTGCTGGGTCCCATATACCCTTGAGCCTCCCTCACCCTGTCATGCTTTGCTCCACGTATCTCTTCCAAAAGATCGCCTTTCCAAAAGAGTGCCCAGCTGACATGATGCATGGCTTTCCTACTGGGGCCACCTTGGGCCATTCTAGAGGCAGTCGCCGTTTGCAATCTCAAATAAAATCGACCCTTCTGAGAGATCATGAGAATGCCAGCCACTTCCTGAATGGTGCAAGGCAGTCTCTGTAAAAAATTACCGTATTTTTCGGCCTATGGGACGCTCCAAATCATAAGAGGTGGGGCATTCCCGGCGTCCCGCAGAGCGATTTCCCTCCCCCACGCGGGGTGCCGGGAACGCTCCAGTCCAAGCAGCGGGGTGACTCCCCCGCTGCAGAGATTTTGGCGGAACGATTCCGTGCACATGGAAATCACTCCGCTGGCAGCCCCGGATTGGGGCATTCCCGGCGTCCTGCGGAGCGATTCTCCCGCCCCCGCGGGGTGCCGGGAACGCTCCAGTCCAAGCAGCGGGGTGACTCCCCCGCTGCGGAGATTTCGGCGAATCGATTCCGTGCACATGGAAATCGCTCCGCCGGCAGCTCCGCAGCGGGGAAGTCACTCCACTGCGTGGGTTGGGGCATTTGGAGCGTTCCGTGGAGCGATCTCTCTGCACCTGGAAATCGCTCCGCAGGACGCTCCAAAGCCAAAGGATCGCCCAGCAGGCTATATTCGAGCATTCCCGGCGTCCCGCGGAGCGATTTCCGCACGCTTTTGGGGAGTATTCGCTCCATAAGGCGCAGACACTTCCCCTCCCTTTTTTGAGGGGGAAAAGCGCGTCTTATGGTGCTAAAAATACGGTACATGGCACATTGCATGGAGTGAGGTTTAACAGGGAGAGGAGGCCCAAGGGTGTGGGATCCAACCTTGTGGGAAACTATGCAAGGGAGGCCTCTGGGTAGAGAAGCCCTGAGAGAACCAACCCCTGAGCCACTTCATGCTTCCCTTAACAAACACATGGTCACTTAACAACCACAATAGGAAGAGCTGTAATTATAGTAATTAAACAAGATGATCATGTGGGTGTCTGCAATGACTGCATGACTAATTCTGGACTTGATTGTGATCGTAAGTCGAAGGCTGCCTATATTTATCAAACAAATCTTGATATGTTAATAGCAGAGGAAGCCAGAGATTTCAGAAACTGCTGGCCTGTTTTGAACAACTCTTGAATGTAATATTTACCTTTGTGAATTTACCACATTTCCTCCAAGTTCGAAGTGGTTGTGGCAGCATGTTACATCTGTGTGATTGGGTTAAGGTAGAAAAATGTCTCGGTATCTAAAATTTGGTTCTTCAAGCTATGAAATAAACTTCAAACCCTGTGAAATGATACTCCTGCATTGTTTTTTAAGAAAATTGAAACCTCTCAACAGTTACATGTCATACTCTTTTGCCTTCCATGCAGGTACTACAAACACTGACCATCCTTCAGCAACTGGCCACTGCTATGGGCCCAAATATCAAGCAACATGTGAAAAATGTGGGAATTCCTATCATCACAATTCTTGGAGACAGTAAGGTAAGACTGCCATACTATTTGAATGGTGTTCTTTCATATTATCCATTATTATATGTTCCAAGCCCTGCATATATGATCAAAAGATGACAGTTTCTCATTGAGAAAGTTGAATTTGAAGAAAATTGGAGACCGATGGACATCTGACAGAAATGTGCTGGCCATGTATTCTTAGAAATCCTGCATTTAAGGGCTAGACTTCAGATGTTTCCAATTCCTTTATTTTGAACGTTTCGTCATCTAATATTAGAACGTCTACTGTTAAATTTACTTGTTGCTGAGTGATAAAAACAGGTCGAATAAAGCAGTTAAGTCAGCTGAAAAATTGATGTTAATGTCCTAGCTTCAACTGGTAATAATTATTACCCTCCCCTTCCCAACTCCCTCCCTCTCTTCCCATTCCCTTTCTCCCACACTCCATAATTTTGTAAATATTGTTAGAGTTCTATGTTAATTATTCAAGTTATCTGTACACCACCAATTTCCCCCCTTTCCCCTCCCGACTCCCCCCCTTCC
>JANHFO010001305.1:317305-335975 GCA_032468095.1 Pareas carinatus | reverse complement strand
AAGGGGAGGGAGTCGGGAGGGGAAAGGGGGGAATTGGTGGTGTACAGATAAACCTGAATAACATAGAACTTTAACAAAGGATAGATTTCCAGCTCCAAAAATGTAGATGCTGACTTACTGACATGTAGTATTGTCTCTAGAGAGAATCCCTGTAGCATCCTACAGTTGCTGTATCTCCAAGCTCTCAATTTATTTTTCATATGAGAGAGTTTACACCTTTTACACCTATCGGGAAGAGAAATTGATGAATAATAAATGAATGAGAGGCTCTGCCTTTGCTTATTTTCATGCTTAGAGGTGTCTTAGGACAAGAATAATTGCTAAGTACAAGACTCATATTGGGAGGTAAACTGCACTGTTTATTATTTTTCAGAAATTATGAAGCAAATTCTTAGCATTCTTAGAACCATATCTTTCATGATATTAAACTTTTTCTTCTTGTACAGCTTTCTGAGAAAGACATGAGTATGTTGGAGGAACGAATAAAACGCTCGGCTAAGAGGTCAAACGCTCCTTTATCAAGACAGGTAGAGGAAAAACCACAGCGCATGCAAAATTCCACTGCCAGTACAAACACGGTGCGGAAGGGAGCTGGTGAAGACATGTCTTCCAAACTCAAGTATGTTATGAGGAGAAAATGCCATCTGTCTACAACATTTTCACTCTGTGTGCTAAAACATACCTTGCTGTCGCCTTGTGTTTGTCTTTTGTTTTTATCATCGCTGTATGCATGAGATGCAGATTGCCAAAAATAATAATAATAATAATAATAGCGCAAAGCAAAATGTTTGAACCTTTTCTTCATCTGTTTTGTCATGTCTTGAATGCTTTCTAAATGGTATTGTGCCTTTTTTCACTGCTTCTCCATGGACAGAATTATGTATCGCACTTATAGGATGTAAGTACTAACCACTAAATCCTTGGTAGCAGGGCTCTTACGATCTCTGTCTTTTCCTCATATCATTAGTTATTAAATACCCTTTGGAAGAAGTTCCACATGTTATAATACAGCTTCTTAAAACTTAAGGTTCTAGGAAAAACTGATGTCAGATATGAGAAATAGTGTCAAGTTCCATCTGTTGAGTAAAAAAAAGTTAAGGGAGGCACTTCCACACAAGCAGAAGTCATTCAAGTGGCATTGGACAATATCTGATGTGAAATTAAAGTGCCCATCTCTGTTTAATATGTGAGATTCTTGAACCCGTTCTAGAATGCCCCTTGCTATACCTTATGCCATTGTTTTAGACTCCTCTTTTTAGTAGGAAATCCGTAACAAAAGAAGACAAATGGCAAGCTGCAATTGAAGAGTATAAAAGCTGAAAATATTCGGGATTCAGAGACAGTTGTCACTTAGAAAGGCAACCTAACATAACGCCTTCTCCGTGTATGAATAAAAAGTGAACTCAATTGGATGAAACCATCCTTTTTCTCTCTAACATTTGTGGTGATGCATATATTTTCATGTAAGACGTAGAGCAAAAAGGAAAAATTAGCAAGTTTTTAAAGAGAGTACAGATTTCCAGTAGTTAGTGTCATTGCTGATGACCAAACTGGCTTTGCTTGGCTAATGCAAAAGCTATAAAAACTACTACAGGAAGTCCTGGACCTACAGCCATCATTTAGTGACTGTTCAGAGTTACAACAGCACTGACGAAAGTGACTTATGACCAGTTCTCACACTTAGCAATCAAATCTCAGCAGTCATGCCATCCAAATTTGAGCCTTTGTATGTATTTGCAACAGTTGCAGCATCCCTGGGACATGTGTGTTCTCCTTTGCAACCTTTCCCAACCAGCTTCTGACAAGCCAAATCCATAGGGGAAGCTGAACTTGCTTAACCACCACATGATTCATTTTACAACTGCAGTGATTTGCTTAACACCTGTGGGGGGAAAAGGTTGTAAAATTGGGCATGGCATGCTTAGCCCCACTGCCTTACTTAACAATGAAAATTCTGGTCTCAGTTATGTAAGTCGAGGAGTGCCTGCGGTTTTTTTGGGTTCCTGTATTTAAACATCATCATCATCATTAGGGACAATAAATTTTGTTATGATAGAATAGCAAGCCATTATTTGTCGTTTCACTTTCTTAAGCCCTCCAAAAACTGAGCAGGAATGAGAGTACCTTTCCAATTTCTTTTATGAACTGCCGAGAATGTTAGAAAACTAGGCAGATTCCTTTGACATGAAGTTGAACTTGTTCGCTCTTCAGCAGAGTCCCAGATAATATAGAAAAAGATGTTTTTCATCCCTAGCTTATAAGGGTTTCAGAATGTCGCTTCTCTTGGGAGAGCAGCATGCTTCCTGAAATATTAAGGAAAATATGTTGCTTGATTTTTATAGCCAAACCCGTAACTTGAGTGGCCATCCAGAGGCAATGCATACAATTCCTCGAGAATTTCAACTGGATCTGGATGAAATAGAACATGATAATGGCACAGTGCGATGTGAACTGCCAGCGCTTGTTCAGCACAAACTGGATGACATCTTTGAGCCAGTCATGCTTCCCGAACCTAAGTAAGTGCGGGGGAATTTTGTCTATTTTGACCCAGTATATGCTTATTGTAGGTATAATATTCTCTTTTTTTCTCACGCATGAAAGCTCTACCCAAGGTCATAAAAGAAAAGGTCAGAACAAAAGCCAATATCAATTGATGTAACTATAGTTTAATTTCCTAGGGCATTCTGTTTAAAAAATATTAACTCTCTCATCTGCATATACACGCCACTGTCTCCTACAGAAACAGAAATATAGATATCCTCTCCTTTTTTCCAGCAAAAATGCAAAACACGCACAAAATATACTCCACCCACCGAGTGGAGATAGAAAAAGGTAGACGGAAAAAAAAGAGAGGAACAAAACTAGATAGAGATGAGATAAGGAGAGGAGCTGACTTGACAGGGAAGGAAAACAATGAGTGAAACATTCAGGTGTTACAGGAAAATTGTTTAAAATTCCACAGGCAAGCAGCATTTAGTTATAAGCCATATCAGCAGCCATTTATACCTCCTACCCATGCGTTTGTTTTCAGTAGTGTATTCTGTTTTCCCCAATTAAGCTAAGGCTTCCTGCCAAATTTGCAAGTATTATTTTGGAAGTAGAGTGGCAAGGATTGTCTCCCAGGAATTACAAGATCTTTTTTTTCCATCCAGGATCCGTCCTGTCTCCCCACACTTTGATGACATGCACAGCAATACTGCTTCTACTATCAACTTTGTTATATCCCAGGTAGCCAGTGGGGATATCAATACCAGTATCCAAGCTCTTGCCCAGGTAAGTGGCGTTCTTTGCAGGTGGCGTCAACTTAGTGCTCCTAAGGATCATCAACCACCATTTAATAGATCCACAAATTATTTGCGAGAGTGATGAGTTGCACATTTGGTGGAGCTGAGTGTCAGGTGACACATGCACCACCCTGAAATGTCTTGATGACATAACGAAGTGCACAGGGGCCATCTGACTCGCAGGTCTCGAAAAGAACGTAAGCAGTGTCTTCTGGTCCACCTAGTCCAGCAGTCTGTTCTGTTCTCACAGTGGACTACAACTGCCCAAGGAAGCCCATTTCCCAGCAGATGGGCCTATAGAAGCAGTTACATTGCCAATAAAACGAATAACTATTAAACCCCACGACTTCCTTGAATTGATCCAAGCCTTTTTGAAGCCAACCAAGCTTGGTAGCAAGCACCACATCTTGTAAAGAAAAAGATCTTATGTTCAAGGGCAAGAACATAGAACATTCTTGCTTTCTAGGTAATCCCATGATTTTCATTTTGAGGCCAAGAGACATGCAAGGAAAATTTATTCTAAAAAATGAACTCTAAATTTTTGTAGTAATGTGCATGTTTGAGACCAGTTCTTTGAAGTGTGAAGACTGCAGAATTTGTTAAGAATAGATAATGCAGGCATACATGTAGTCCTCGACTTACAACAGTTCATTTAGTAACCGTTTTAAGTTACAACAGCATTGCAAAAAACCATTTTTCACACTTACGACCACTGTAACATCCCCATGATCATGCGATTTACATTTGGTTGCTTGACAGCTCACTCACATTTATGATGGTTGCAATGTCCCAAGGTCCTGTGATCCCCTTTTGCGACCTGACAAGCAAAGTCATTGAGGAAGCCGGATTCAGTTAACAACTGTGTTACCAATTTAATAATTGCAATGATTCACTTAACTATGCCAAAAAACCCTCATAAAATGGGACAAAACTCAATTAACAAATTTCTCACTTAACAACATACATTTTGGGCTCCATTGTGGTCATAAGTTGAGTATCTTCAACTAGCTATTGCTGACACTTACATGATCTGATGTTTGGTCTAATTTTGTAAGATTGTGAAACAAAGTTATGGATTCTTAGGGAATTGAAATAGAATAGCAAAATGCGGGGGGCGGGAATTAAGAGGAAAGATTGGTGTTAGATTTTGCAGCTAGTGCATGCCAATGTCTTGAATTCTCTGAAGAAACCTAATTATTATGTCTGAATACAGATTGATGAGGTTCTGAGACAAGAGGATAAAGCGGAAGCAATGTCTGGCCACATTGACCAGTTCTTAATAGCTACATTCATGCAGCTCCGACTCATTTATAATGCTCATATGGCTGATGAGAAACTGGACAAGGATGAGATAGTCAAGTTATACAGTTGCATCATTGGAAACATGATTTCAGTAAGTGTTCTTTATTTTCTTTGCCACTGTAAAATGAGCAAACACATTCAAAATTCAGTCAGGTATAAATTCATTATTTCTTTTACGTAAAATTTATTGTTTCACTCTAGAACAGGTATACATTTATCTAAAAAGACAAGTATGCCGGACATCAAGCAACCTTAATGCAGAATCTGGGTGCTTGGTACATAATAAGCCAAGTTGCATGTTTTTACTTATCTTCCTGGATTTTAGGAGTTAACCAAAAGCAATTCACAAACTTAGTTCCTGAAACCCTAATTAAAATTTTAAAATATAATGTTTCTTTACTGTATACCTGTTTGGGAAAAAAGATAAATGGTTATCTGTTTAACAAAGGGAATCTACGATGTATTTTATCTTTTTTGGTGTGCTTGGGTTAAATGATCTAGATGTTTTACATATATTAATATTTTAGTTCTTGAAATGCTATTTTCAGGGATGAGTAAATGCAGCTCCCCAGATATCCAATTGCAGTTCTTATAACCTTGTTCTAATCTGCTGTTTTCAGCTGCAGTGTCAATCATCTGACATCAACATTCTTTAAAGTACAAACTATGCCTTTAAGAGGAGGTGCAGCTTGTATTTTATTGTGTTGTGGTTTGCCACTGAATTCCTTCAGGCTGCTATGTAAAGCATCCCCTTCTCTTCAGTCCTGCACCACAGGTTCTTTCTGCTCATCAACCCTGTTAAATAGATTTCTTAAAACACAGCTTACTGAGAAGGCAAGCAAAATGCAGCATTGTTTTCCCTTAGTGACCAATTTAATATTGGGACTCTGAAGGGGTTGTTGAGGCTTCTAAGTTTTATTCAGAAGAGAGAAGTATATCTAACCCTTCAATTCATTTGACAGCTATTCCAGATTGAAAGCTTGGCAAGAGAGGCTTCTGCAGGAGTGTTGAAGGATTTGATGCATGGCCTCATTACCTTAATGCTGGATTCAAGAGTTGAAGATCTAGAAGAAGGCCAACAGGTTATCAGATCTGTCAACCTCCTGGTGGTAAAGGTTCTAGAGAAATCTGACCAAACCAACATATTGAGGTAAATAAATAACTTGATGATAAGATGAAAGAAGTCCTCTTTCATAGTATAGCCTTAGCACTTAACACTAATATTTCAGCATGTGCTTGATGAGATACTTTTGTTCCTCATTACAACAGTTTAGTACAGTTGAACAATGCTTCCAATTCAATTCAGAAGAGATGGCTTGGAGCAAGGGTACCCAACTTCCGGTCCATAGACCGAAACTGATCCGCAGCATGCCAACAACCAGTCTGCACAAGCAAGCCAAGCCCCTTCTGTTGAATTCAGGCACCATGCAAAATCAGCCCCCCTTCGGATCCGCAGAAAAACCAGTCCCTGGTGCCCCAAAGGTTGAGGACCACTGGTTTAGAGCATAAGCACTGCCTGTAGTAATTAAAGCAGCCGTGTCTGTTTTCCTAATTATGTGGTTGCAGTGGAGGTCTCCCTGCAACAGCCATGTGATCTTGAAAAAAGTTATGGATGCTTTCATGACTTATAGATAGATATGTTCATATGCTGTTGTATTTTGAACAATCTCCCAAGTAAACTCACAAGTATTTAACTTCTGCATGGTACTTGCTGATTCTCTGTAAAAAATGTGCATGACTCTTGCAATGATTATACTTAGATGGAACTTAGGAGATTGTTGCTTGCTTTGTGGAAGACTGGGTTTTATGTCCATTGTTATTATATGTATGGTAATTTTATGTTATTTGTGTTAGTTTTAAATTTAACCACCCAGAATCACAACGGTGAGATGGGTGGCCATATAAATCAAATAAATAATGCTACTCCACTTAATCTTTCTAGCGCCCTGCTTGTTCTACTCCAGGATAGTCTATTAGCAACTGCTAGTTCTCCCAAGTTCTCAGAACTTGTAATGAAAGTAAGTATGTAGGTTTGTTTTCCTATTTGAAATGGCATGATGATATGTATTGCCAACTTGTCATAATTATAGACCTAATTTTTTTCTATTGGAACAATTACAATATGAATACAACTTAATGTGGCATACTTTATTGATAGATAAGCTTGACAATAAAAACTATAGGTTTACAAATCTTTGTTAAGAGTTGGTGCCGTAATGATCTGAAAACTTATTATATCCAATACAATTGAGTGGACAATCTTCGTATTTGTTCATGACCATTTATTTTAAGCTTTTAAAACATCAAGTTGGTCACTGACAACTCTGCATTAGGATATGCTTTTGCACAAGTAGCTGATTTTTCTTTGTAAACATTTCTCTCCTGTCTCCAAGTGCTTATGGAGAATGGTAAGACTTCTCCCCGAAACTATCAACAATATCAACCTAGACCGAATTATGTTGGACATTCACATCTTTATGAAGGTGTTTCCAAAAGAGAAATTAAAGCAATGTAAAAGTGAATTCCCAATACGGACTCTGAAGACCTTGATACATACATTATGCAAACTGAAAGGACCCAAGGTAAGACCGCGTGGATTTGTTCCAGCCTGTGAGTGTTTCTCTGGAATATTTAAAAGATTCTAAAGCTGTACTGTTCCTTTCTAGATTTTAGATCATCTAACAATGATAGATAACAAGAACGAGTCTGAATTGGAAGCTCATCTGTGCAGAATGATGAAACACTCCATGGACCAAACTGGAAGCAAATCTGATAAAGGCACAGAAAAAGGCGCTTCCCATATTGTAAGTATTTTGTATTTTAAAATAGAAAGAAAACAGCTGTCACCTATAAAGCTGATTACTTTTCTGAGTGCACAGTTGAAATCTTTGTGAATTATATCATTTCTACTCTATTGGATTTTTAGTCAGAATTACATAGAAGGCTGAAGAAGCTCTCTGATGTGGCTAGATTAGAATGTTAAGAAATACAGGGAGGCATTTTGCAAAAATATTTCTTGCACAACAGTATGTTTTGGACTGTATACAAATTGGATATAAAGTATCCATTTTCTCTTTTTCGTGCATTTATTTATTACATTTATAACAGATCTGTTTTAAAAAGACTCTGGTAGTCACTTTGAATTCTTTTAAAGATTAATTACAACAGCGGTCCCCAACCTTTGCAGCTTGGCAGCCCAGCAGGAGGGAAGAGGGGAGGGAACTGGGCTGCACAAGTGGTGGCCCGGTACGTCCACATGCGTGCGGCTTGACCTGTGCAAGCGGTAGGCCAAAACACACGAGTGCCAGCTGACCAGCTGCTCACACAGCCCAATTTTCAATAGACCAAAGCCTGGTAGTGGTTGGGGACCCCTGAATTACAGTACAGAATGCAATATATCTATCCATGATATTGTCCTTGTCAAGAAAATAGAAGCCTTGCATGAAGTGATATTCAAGGGAGATGATTTAAATGCGTTGTGTTTAGGGTAGCCTCAAATACAAGGTTAATTTCTGAGAGACAGTCATAGTTCTCAAAGCAGTACCGATATCAAATTTGTCTATTGCTGAGCATTTGATAGCTAAGTCTTTCCTTTCTGCCAAACTTTGTGCCTTCAGACCACTATATTTACACATGGCTGTTTGAAGTTTGCTTATACAGTAGTGTGTACAGTACAGTATTGATAATATTTGTCAGCTTTTATCATAATATTCAGAACTCTGCTCCTAGTGAGGCTGAAATCACTGTGTTTGCTATTGTTAATTTGTTGAAATTAATGCTATTTGATTTCTTTTCTAGAATAGTGGTTTGTTTTCTTTAATTGAATTGGAAGATACTGTCTTAGTTTTTGTCCTCATTTATGTTTTGTAAATTTGGCTTTTGTGTCATAGTGTTCGTCCTGTGTGGCTTCCGTTACTTACATTTCAATTTGGTTTGTTAATTAATGTTCAAATTCCTTTTATAGGATGAAAAGTCACCAAAGGCCAAAGTAAATGATATTTTAGCAGAGATATTTAAAAAAATTGGCTCTAAAGAAAACACTAAAGAGGTAAGAAGTATGCCTAGAACAAAAAAAAAAAGGTTTCCCCTTTTCTGCCCATGGAAGAAACTCATTGTGGCTCTGATTCTGTACTGAATAATGGTCCAGTTGAACAGAAGCCCAGAATTGTTTGGGGTTTTGGCAAAATTTCCGGATGGGACTTGTAGAACAATAGTCTCATCGCTTTTCTTTCCTATCCTCGCTGAACACCTAGCCAAGCCATACCCTTTCTCTTGTAGTATTTTGTGCCACTGCTGTGCTTGCATTTTAGCACCAGCATATCCCACTCTTTCTGCCAATCCTCCCAGCTCTTTCTTTCCCTTGCCTTCTCTTCACTGCTGCTGACTTTCTATCTTTTCCAACCTGGAATGCCTATAAGTGGGACATGCATCTGCAGATCCAGCCACAGATCACCTAAGCCCACCCTTTCGTACGGGTTGTGGTCTATGCACAGTACATTTTTTGCACGACTTTATCAATTGCACAGGGGTTTTTTGGGGGAGGGGGAGGTGACACCTTTGCAGACTCACTTAGACATCTGGGCTAGCCAGGAAAGGTTTAAAGCCTAGCTGTTGAACTTAGATGTAAATTTAAAACAGTTGAAAAGCTAACTCAACCGTTGATATTTTAAAATTAGGCCCCGGAAAGACCCATTTGAAGTCCTAATGGCCAAATGATAGGCCATTCAGTTCAGAGCCATGATATTGAACTGGCTTTAGGATACAACATCTAGAATCTAAATCTTCAGAGCTTAATGCCTGTTTTTATATTGGCGATTTTTAATAGCTGAGGCATTTTGTTTTTAAAACAGGGTCTGGCAGAGCTGTATGAATATAAAAAGAAATATTCTGATGCGGATATTGAGCCCTTCCTAAAAAACTCCTCACAGTTCTTCCAGAGCTATGTGGAACGAGGTCTCCGGCTGATTGAAATGGAAAGAGAAGGCAAAGGGCGGGTTTCTTCCACAGGTAATTTGATATGAACTTGCAGCCAACAGCTCTTGTTTTGATGGAGCTATAAGATTTTTTTCCAGGGTTAGTAGAACAGGAAGAGAATTTCAGAAATAATATATAAATTTTCTTAAAGTTCAAACTGAGTGTGGCATTAAGCAATAATAGTGGTTGTTCCATAATACTTTATGCAGATAATATCTACAAACAGAATTGTTAGAATGTTGCACATGCTATAGCAGTAGACTTGTTGATTAATATTAAGCAGAAAGATATTTAAAGTAAAGTCACCATGGCTCTTCTTAGTGTAACCCTGAGAAAATATCAGAAGGCCAGGGCAGACAGGAATGGTCTATGCTATGATGATGTCAGGCGCAAGAAACCAGAATGACACTGAGCTGATTAGAGTTGCTTCTTTATTGTGGCTAGTCTAATTTACAAGAATTTCACCAGCCTGACTTACATTCTCTTGTAAATAGGCAGTTAAAGGCTTCAGGGATTTTAGGGAAGGTCTAGCCTCTGCCACTTTCTCCCCTAAAGGAATTCAAGCTTGCAAGTCTCTGTATTCCATCCCCCATCTAGTTGGATATCTCACTACTGGTGATTTCACATGCTTGTTTTATTTCAGTTATAAAAAAGGAAGTGCTTATGTAGGAAAGAGTCATTTTATAAACTCATCCCACATGGTCTAGTAAATAACAAAGCACAAAGAAGAGGGTAAAATGTTCCACCTACTTCATTGACTGGCATTACCAGACCCAACCTTGTACCCCCAGAATAAGGTATAACATAAGCAAGCATACCCTACAAACTGTCAAGTGCAGGAAATCAAGAGTTCAGGCAATTCAAATGAATATAAAGGTTTATTGCAAGTTTAAGCTCTCTACTAGAATCAAACTAATAACAGTCAAAGCAAATTGGTAGTATATAGGAGTTCAGTGGAGTTCAGGGTGGGCTGAAAGGACCTCAAGACTAATGATGCACTTGACCCCTCCCTCAGGATCAGTCTGGTCATCTACACAAACCTAGGCAACATCCCATTTCAATCTTTTGTTGAAGTTAGATTTGACTCATTTGTGGCTTGTGATTTTTTTTTATTTTGTAGGAGTTTCTCCACAGATGGAGGTATCATGTATTCCCACTCCCACCAATGTAGTTTCTTCTGCTATCGGAAATTCAAACGGGGAAGAGGTGGGGCCATCTGTCTATTTGGAAAGACTAAAAATCCTCAGACAGCGATGTGGCCTTGACAATGCAAAGGTAGTTAAATAGAACAAGTAGAAAGTTTTTGACTTGTTTTAATTGTTTATCTAGTTTTTAACCGTTCATGTAGTTTTAGGATTTGTATGGAGAGCAGGTAAATGTTCTAGGTCATAGCTATACAGAATTATTGAAAATTCAAAAACCTTTAAGCACCATTGCAAAAAAAAAACCACCCTGAGTTATGCCACAAATCCATATTTTACCCTATTTGATTACTGGTTATTTTTTCCAGTGTAAGTCATAACTTTAATATTATATCAGCATAGTTGCCGATAATGAGCAAGGCTGCACACCCCATGCTTTAAAAGAAAACATTGCAAGAAAATATTAATTCTGTTTACGACCTTGGCCATGGTGAAGATAAAGAATAGGACAAAATTTTAACATCCTTTAATTTCAAGAATATATTTTACATTTCTAATGTAAAGGTAATGTTACTTATGTAAACCTCTTCTTAATAAGATTAGTTACAGTGGTACTGTTAGAGCCAACTTGCTTGATTTGGTAAAAATATGATAATATAAAGCACATTTTCAATAAGTGTTTTCAATATCTCTCCCCACAGCAAGAAGACAGAGCCTCACTGGTCACCACACTGTCCAAGCCATCAGTCCCCACTGTTGCATCCTCCACAGATATGCTCCATAGTAAGCTTTCCCAGCTCCGTGAATCACGGGAACAATACCAGCACATTGATCTGGACTCCAATCAGACCCATGCTGGCATTGGAAGTACCACTTCCTCTTCCACAGCATCCAATATTGATGACTTGAAAAAAAGACTGGAGAGAATAAAAAGCAGTCGCAAGTAAAATTGCGTGAGGCAGTTTGGCTATTGCAGAGCTGTTCATCTTTAGTTGACTAAATTAGAAGTCTTCATAGTTAAGTGGCCTCATGCAGGCCTTATGTATACAAACTGGTTTCTGTGTATAATACAGCAGATCTTGGAGGAGGATCCAAGTCAATGTGGCACAAATCTTTGTACATATTTTGCTTCTTTGTGAGCATTTTTTGACCGTAGAAGAGAGTTCGTGTATTAGTTTTAGTGTACAGAGCTGTAAACAATTCTCTTGCTCAGTCCAGTTTCTCAAAACTTGGTTTTATTTGTTGTCTTATCTTAGCTCTCTTAACTCTTAGAAACTTTTTGTTGCATTCATTTTTAATTTTGTGAATTACTTCTCCATATAATCCTTGAACTGTTTTCTGTATGGACGCATGGCATGAAGCAAGTAATTTAAGTGTCTTTTTGTAAATAAAGTTTGCATCAACTCTCTATGGGAGCAGCAGTGACTTGGTGGCAAATATTCATCCATATTCCGAATTGCTATTGTGACTCCACATTTTATTAAGTGAGTGTGTGTCTGAGTCACTATAGCAAATGAACTTTCATTGGGAAAACAAGGAGAAGCTGAGATACTAACATACAAATATGTTCCAGATAAAGGAAACTTTTAACATTAATATTATTGTGCTTACAGAAAACTCAATGCAGAGCCAGAATATTTTATATCTCAAACAATATCTTCCAGATCTTTTCCTAGAATCTTAATTGAGGACTAGTCTTAAAGCTTTTTGAACATTAGATTTCCTCAAGACAGTGGAAGTATTCTGTACTTAAGATGGGCAAATAATCCAATATTCTCTTAATGTTGCTATAATTATAGTGAATCCATTTTCTCTTCTATCCCAAAAGCTGCTTAGCAAGTTTGTGTTAAATGTGTCACCAGAAATTGCTAATAACATCTGAGATCTTTCGAATTCTGCTTCTAAAATGATTGTGCTTTGAAATGAATGGATATTGTGACCATTGAAAGTCACACTATTTGTCACAATATCTATCCACTTCAGAGCACAATTGTTAGAAAGTTGTGAGAAATTCTCTGACTGACTTGCATTTCTTTTATTCATGATTGCCTCATAGGTTCACATCCTCCAGGTGTCATAACATAGAGTTTCTGTAGTTTCTTTAGCACCTTCCGTATTCCTACTATGTCCCAAGCTAACTCCTGTTGCTATTACATATTATACTGCCTGGAGTACCAGCTACTTTTATGTCTGACATAGATTTCATTTACATCTTTATGCCTGTTAAGCTTTGGCTGATAGCGCTGGTGCTGTACAGTAGTTCTATATTGCAACCAATCAAGCTTGGTAATCATCTGTAAAAATATAATTGGTCATCAGGTGCATATATGATACGTAATCTGGTGGAAAAGTGGTGTAATAAGCGTACTTATCTGTAACATGTAAATTTCCTTACTTAGAAAATTGTCTATACTTGCCTTGAAACCTACTCTAATTGGCAGTCTTTTTAGCTGAAACTACTTCATAAAGAATTACTTGCCTTTGCTGGGAATATTAAAGATTGAATTAGCACCTTTCCAACTGGGTAAAATATGTTTTGTGTTTAAGAGCCACAATAATAACTTTCTAGCACTATGATGGACCTTGAAATGGTGTCAAAAATATGTATTTTGCTAACATATAGTTTTCCTCTGGTACATTGTTAGAAATAGTCACAAATCCCTAATTTTTCAATAATACATAAGAGTTCACTGATCACTACATTAGCTCACAGAATCTGGAGATAAACATTGGATTATAATATTCAGCAAGTAATAATAGAAATAATATTTGGAAGTGAAGTCTCTGAGCTAAAATATATTAGCTGTGTTGTCTAACAATATACTTTGCTTCTTTCATTTTCTTCTTGCAGTGTGTGGATTTTATAATACCATTTTAATATTGATTTCCAAAATGCCCAATAGTATTTAAACCATTTTTAGCTTTAACTTAGAAATAATGGAAATGTTTCTACAGTACATTTGAATAAATGTTATCTTTTTACTATTAATTTCTCTGTACTTCCTGAATCTTGATGATACAACGTCTCATTGGAATAGCTTTGAAACCTTTTCCAAGAAAGATAGAAATTTTGCCAGTGGTTCAGAGGATGACATTTTCTCATATAGAGAACATTTTTATTGGTATCAACTTTGTTACTCAATAGATGCTTTTGTAATAGATTCGGTTTCTTCTTCTGTCTTTATAGAGCTTCACTTAGTAAGTGGAGAAATGTTTGCTGCTGTATAAAAATAGTGAGATGGTTGCATTGTTGCTGCTGTGAGTTTTCTCCGAAGATAAGGAGTTGCTACTCATTGCTGTTTCAGACTGTTGTTCTATTAAGCCTTACGAATCTGCTCATCATTAATGTGTTCTATTCAATGCAAAGTGGGCTCTGTGCTTGACCTATTCTTCTTGACTTCCCTTTTTCCTTTTTAGGTTGAGTGAATATTAGAACTGGCAATGTGGAAACATACAAAGGAGCTAATTTTTGCAAAATCATCTATAACTCAACCATAGCGTACATGTTCTGCTGCAAGCCTGCCTGTTGGCTGGTCCTCGCATCTCATTGGCACCAGCATATGAAAGCATAATTCAGCTAGTTCCAATGCCAGCATCACAATTCCGTTAGACCACTGGGAGAAGTACTATGCGACTGGCTCTGCTTCATTTTATGGAGAACCCATGATAAACTTATTCTTGCAGAATAAATCATGTTAGAACGAATATGCAAGGGTTTGGGTATGTCCTGTCAGTGTTAAATAATGCCAGTTTAAGTTTCTCATTGAGTTTGGACATATTTTTAATGAAAGAACTTTTGCATGAACTACAGAAATTAGAACGCTTTCAAGCTAAATGAAGCCAAATAGCTGGTTGGTATTTAGTGTATTAGAACAAATACTGTATCACTCTGAATGAAAAAGCATTTAATGATAGGTTAATTTTCTTCCCTTGATATCTTAGGAATCATGACCTACTTTTTCCATGATGTCTATGAAACACGTGTTTAGTTTCTATGTGTCCCAAAGCATAGAATTAGAAGATACCGGCAGAAATTCTGCCTTTAAAATGGTGTATTTGTTGAAAGTGGCAGCTAATACTAGTTAACTCAGGATTTTTTCCAATTGCCATAGGAATGTTTCATTTGTAATGTCTTGTTGCACTAAATGAACAGAAAAATAGTATGTGTACAACAGTATTAATTAATCAGTATTAATTATTCATCATAATCGTTGCAGAAAAATGGGCATGCAAAATTGTCATAAATGGATCGAAGAAAAATTGGCCATAATGCTCAGATGTCTTCCTTAACCATATAAAATCTAATCCAAATGCCTTTGTTTATTAAGAGTTAGGTTGATGTTGTTTTCTCCCATTGCATCTGTTTCATTTTTTTTCTTTAAACCATTGAGTGTTTGAAGTATAGGAATGTCTGCTAGAGATTTAAGGCTATTAAGTTACAAATGAAACTGTAAATTAGCCTCTTCCAATGGATACTCCTTGATTGTTCAGGGGAAAATGTTTAACTAAATAAATGCTGTTATTGCCAAACTTCACCAAACAAGCCTATCTTCTTGTCTCTGGGCTTGTGGGCATGAACCTTGGACAACACTGGTCCAAAGATGCCTTTTCAGCAGCCTGCCCTTTAAAGAGGTGGCAATCTCTCTGACATCAATTCTTTGACATTTAGGCTGAAAGCTGTTGTTTCCTTTCAAGGAGGAGGGATGTCCCACACAAATAGGCTGGTTTTTTTCTAATTAAACAAAAGGTGTGATTGAATGCAACTGTTGTTTATTTGTAACCCCTGCTATCTTAAAACACTGCTACATATTTTTTCCCCCCTTCAAAACACTTGACACTCCAAAGAAACCAGAAAGCCAACTTCTAGCAAGTTGTATTATTTGCCTCCTACCTTGTTTCTCGGAAAAGAAGCCATCCTCCAAAAATAAGACCTACATTTTTGCCTCTCAGAGGAATAAGGCATTTCCTGAAAATAAGACCTCCCCGAAAATAATATGCCTTATTTTCTGGGAAACACCGTAGATCACCCACCCCCAAATAACACCCCTCCCCCGGGCGGCTCCTTACCCGATTGAGCGGGGTGCAGAGAAATGGGGTGGGCTGAAAACTGCAGTGCTCCGAATTTGCGTGCTTGCAGACAGCCAGGAGACAGCTGAGAAGCGCGTTGGAAGCGCTTCGGGTAGCTGGCAAGCACGCGAATTTGTAGCCTCCCGGCTGGCTGCAGGCACACAAATTTAGAGCACTGCAGTTTTCAGTCCACCCCATTCCTCTGCACCCCGCTCAATCGGGTAAGGAGCCGCCCAGCAGGAGTGTTATTTGGGGATAGGGGATCTACTGTGTTTTCCTCAAAGTAAGGCACCCACCGAAAATAAGACCTAGTGGTTCTTTGGGAGCAAAAATTAATATAAGACAGTGTCTTATTTTCAGGGAAACACGGTATGTTAAAGATGAACATTTGAGAATGCAGAAACATTCTGTCTGATTCTAAAGGTGTGCTTTGGGTAATTGTATTTGGATGTCTTTCCGTTATCTGGATTATTGGGCTCATGTATTCAGTAATTGCCTGCCGTTCATATCAGGAAAAAAATCTCAAGCATTTTATCTAAAAATCTTTATTCAGGAATGACTTTGGTTTATTTTCATCTGTAGGATTTTAGTATTGTACTGTTTGATTATTCTATGTCTGTAAACCAAGGTGCAGATGCAGATCTTGATTTCTCTTTAACGACCATGTTTCTCAATAATCTTTTGAATCCATTTCTTCAGACGGAACAGATGGGTGTAGAATCCATATTTGCCATCACGATCACAACCTTCTCCCCATGAGACAATACCTACTTGATACCACCGTTCTTCTGTTGGATGCTGGTAGGGAGGAAAGAAGTGCCACAGTATCAAAGGGAGAGTCATCAAATAGCATATGTAGGTCATTTAAAGAAAGAGGAAGAGCAAGAGCTAATGCATGAACATTTCTGAGTCTAGTTTTTCACCCTTATTTGAAAAGGGGTGGGGATGGGGAAAATATCCAACAGCAGAATAAATTAAGGTTTGTGTCAAGATACGAACTTCAGAATTTGAGCAGTGTTAGTAAGAAGGTTCTCTCATTTTTTTCCAGTTAAGATCCTACAGCCCTGGCTGACAATTGCTCTTCCTAAACAGAGATTGAGACAATTGCTTTTTTTAAAGAGAGTCCTGACTTTATGCTGTGCTTTGTCTGAAACTGACTACTGATCTTGAGCTCAAAGTTAGCACTGCTATAATTCAAGGACTCAAATCTGCTGTGTATAACTACTGCTTCAGGTTCAGACATGCCACACTCATAATGGTATTGAGGGGAAAGCAGAAAGCTTCCCTCACCTAATTTTGTAGCTATTCCTTTCTAAATTCCTGCTTCCCTGCTCTTAAATGATGTGTTAAATTAATTGTAATGCTCTTAAAGTGAAGAAGTTGCAGTCCTTTAAGAATATTGCTGAAAAGAAGAAATGAATGGTGACATTAGCAGGGGAAATTTTCACTCTGGTCCTTGCTACAGACTGATGAACAGCAGGGCAGTTTGCCCATTTTATGTTTTGAAGTCACACATAGAAACTTACCTTCATGACAAAAGGACCCCCACTGTCACCCTCACAAGCATCTCCTCTCTTGCTTTCTGTAGGACTATAACCTAAAAAGAGAGAGCAATTAGCAAAGAGGCTACACTCTCTCCTACATTTTTCTGCCCGCCCCCCCCACCGCTTTTAATGTAATTCCAGAGCTAAATCAGTTTGAAACTTATAAAATACTGTGACCCTCTTCACTTGCTGCAATGTCTTACTTAAATTTATAAATTACATTCACTTTGTTTAATTGGGGTTATTTTCACTTGGGTTCACTGTAAATTACACCAAAGACTGACTACTGGTTGCTCTCTTATACTGTGTAAATACAGATAATGCCTTTGGTTTGTCAGTTAGTCTTCTACAACTCCATGACTTTGTGAGGTGTTAATAGCATATTTGCTGTCATAAGAAGTAAGTGTGGGCAATCATATCTTAAATGATCAATTTATACAGAAGGATTTCAAACAAATGTAATTTCACAAGATGCTATATCGAATATCAGCTTTATTATTTTATTTTATTCCTAGGCAAAGTTCTATACATTTTAGCTAACAACATTTGGCTAAGATCCTGGAAATGGTTTCTTCCAATTCACCATAATCATTTGAGGACTTTATAAATGATGGGTTAATGAATCAAAATCATAAAAAGCTCTATGAGGGAAATGGAGTGTGTATCTCTGAATATGATAAAATGCAAATGAGATACTCCATAGATTTTTCTTTCTTTCAAACTTTACCTCATGATATAACTCGTTTAAACCAGTAATGAGTTGTTAAAGAAGTTGTATTTGTGGCTGTATTCATTAAATAAATATATTAAAACAATAAGAGCATAGCACTTTCCAGGGAGAGCTCAAGTATAAATCTTCTAATTAAATTTGCTTGTCACACACTTGTCCATATTACTCCTCTACAACCTGGTCCTATCCAAAGACTTGAAATTTTAAGTGGCAGAGCTGTTGATTGGAGAATTGCTAGAGTTGATATCCATTACATCTGAAATAGACTAGTTTGAGAAACAGTACATTTGAACCTAAGGCAAAAGGAGGTTGCATAATCATTGACTTTTCACATTAGAGGGATTTGTTTCACAGTTGCTTGTTTTTCACATTTCACTACGCAAGCATTTAATCATAGTTTGATTAGCAATTAGCTGGGTTCACAGAATGTTCTAAGGTATGGTTTACAAATAACAAACTGATGTTGGCTTTATCAAAACATGGCTTAAAGTAATGGATGAACCTGGCTAATGTATGGCAAAAAACAATGTGATAAAGTGCTCAAGGTATGCAGGTGAAACTCAAAAAATTAGAATATTGTGCAAAAGTTCATTTATTTCAGTAATGCAACTTAAAAGGTGAAACTAA